>PVLA01004562.1:0-126862 GCA_004027455.1 Hydrochoerus hydrochaeris | reverse complement strand
AAATCCAGAGCCGGCAGGGGAGGGGGAGGGGGAGGATCGCCACTGCGGCTGTGCATGGAACCGCACGTGGGGTATGGGTACATGGGTACGGGGACAGTGACCGAGATCAGAGGACTATGTTTAACATAGGCAACTTTACACCCAGATAAATCTAATTAGATACTGAAGCCCATCCAGACCTGTCAACACCCATTTTATACAGCACAGGCTCCTGCCTGACTCGGATCTGACCACTCTTTCCACACAGCGGGATCCTTGGCTTGGGGAGCCCCCTGTCTCCGGATGTGTCCCTTTGCAGCTCACCCCATTCCTGTCAGCTTAACCATTCCCTGGAGACTTCATGTGAACAGGGACAGCTACTTCTTCAGAGAAGCTCTTTAATTCAACCAAACGGCTGGGCAGCCAATGCATGTCTTTAACGCCAACACTCTGGGAGGCTGAGTCAGGAAGATGGCAAGGTTGAGACCAGTCTGGGCAACTTAGTGAGACCCTGTCTCTTCAAAATGAAAAAGGGGCTGGGGTTGAATCCCCATGACTGCAATTAATCAGTCAATAAATAAAATCCAGCCAAGTGAACCTGAGCTCTCTGGAGCATGCTGTTTAGCCCAGGAATGCTCAGAGCAACAGTCGGAAAACCTGGACCCAGCCAACAAGAAGTTAGGCATCTTGTAGCCACAGAAACATATGAGATCTGAGGGGATTTGTGTGGAGAGATGAATCTAGGGGCTCCTTGTTATTGTCAAGCAGCAAAGCTCCTCAATGCAACCCCATCTCACGTCTATGTCAAGGAAGCAGCAGGTTCAGGGTAGGATCTGGCTGAAGAACACGATCCCCACCCCAGTTCCAACTCGTCTCTTCGTCCTTCTTACAAGTCAGCCAGCTGAGCCAAAAAAGGGACCAGGACAAGGACAGTGATGCAGCAGGGATGGAAAAGGGGCATCTCTTCCTAGCATGAAGACAGCTGGTGTAGGGGACACGGCACTGGACCAGGAGCTGGGCGCCTGGCTCTGTGCCACTCTGCATGTGACCCTCTCCAAGCCTATTGCCCATCTGCATCGTGAAGGGGCTGGTGGCGAGCCCTCTGTACTGCGCAGTGCCAAGCCAGCCTCGCAGCTGGAGTCTTAGGGAAGAGCTGAGTTCTCAGGGTCTAGAGGCCTAATGCAAGGGACTCCGGTGAAACGGGGCCAGAAGGCTGGGGGACAGAGAGGCAGGCCCCAAAGACCAAGTCCCAGCCCTGCCCTGTGATGTACCCAATGTCCACACCCGCACCTGCCCCCTGTCCCTCTCTAGGGCACTACAGATATATTGAAAGGATATATTGAGGGTACAGCACTGGACAGGCCAAGACCACAATGCCACCTTGGTTCCAGGCCAGTTATATCCCATGAGGTTTGGTACACAAGCTCTGTAGTGTGAGGAAGGGTTTTGTGCTACTAATGTGACATCATGAACCTGCACACCAATGGCACCAGGACTACAGCTTCCTAAAACTGGTATCAGCTGTCCTGGCCACCACCAGCCATAGCAACTCCGCTGCCCCCTGGGTAGCAGCTCACTATGGGAGCACTCTAGCGAGACAGGCTGGACCTGGGTCCCAGCTCTGCCATGTATCAGCTGAGTGTCTTAGCCAAGTTACTTCTGCCCTTGAAGTCTCGGTTTCCTCATCTACAAAAGGGAAGGAGAAGCCTGCCTTCGAGCTTGGGCGTCTGGCATCAGCCGTGTACCCTTTGAGCATCGTTGGCCTGGGGGACACTCAGTGAGTTTAGCCCAGTCTCAGGCTTCTGAAGAAAATGATAACATGAAATTTCCTAGATTATCACTGTTTCAAATCAACCCTAGTTCTTCCAGAACACTGTGTTGGCCCAACCAAAAACAAATGCAAACTGCTCTCAGCCCAGCCCGCCGATGTCCCCTGCTCCCCGCCATGACCTCAAAGTGGGGTACAGGGGCAGCGGGGACACTCACAGCTGGTTAAACATGCGCTTCATCTCATCTGTGATGTTCATGGAGCCAACCTCGTCATCCGAGAACCGATTCACCTCTCCGTCCTGCTCCGAGATGTCATCGTCTGAAGCCACTTTACGCTCTTTCTTTTTGGGGACCACCTGGACCGGAAAGGAAGAGATGGAGGTAACTATGAGTCTCGGCTAGCATGGAGTTTGGTCAGGGCGGGCAGGAAGGGAACCGGAGTCTCAGGAGGAGGATGGAGCGTGGCTGGACCAGCCACCGTGGGAAAGATGCACGGGTCTTCTAGGAAGCGGGCGGCATTAGCAAAAAGCGTGAGACAGGAGACATGCGGGGTGGAGAATACCAGATGCTGGGCCCTGCCCTGCGCTGGGAGCCACCTTTTTTCCCTTCACCAGAAAAGCAGTGCCATGATTTAGCGAAGGGGTGGGCCAAACCAGGGCGCAGAGTCACCAGGGTATCTCAGAGCCAGCCACAGAGACGTCATACCCCCCACAACAATCAGCACAGCTCCCGGGGCCTCCTTTCCCATGCAATGGCACAGACGGGTGACCCAAGGCCCAAGCAGACAAGGCATGAGCAGATGAAGGTGGCATGAGTCCCCTGCTTTCCAGCAGCGGGGCAGCGAGAAGGTATGGAGGGAGAAAGGGCCCTCGAGAGGCTCAGATCCTGCCAGCCACGTCCAGAGTCACACACAGAAAGCGACAACACAACATCCTGCCTGGGCTTGAGCAAAAGCCATACAACCCCAAACTCAGGAAGCAGCCTTCGGAGAATAACACACGCCCTCAGTCGGCCCCAAGCCCTCTCCAGGACTCCATCAGTGCTGCCTGACTGCTCTCTCTCAGGGGCACCCTCACTGCATGCATGTCAGGTCTGGGGGTGTCAAGAGACTCTTCCAGAATGAAGCACAATCAAAGGCCAATGGCTCCTCTGTGACTTCTGAAGCCCCTCTGCCAGGGTTCAAGTCAGTCCTCCAGATGTCCCCATAGCCTGGCAATGGTCCTCCCACCACGGGGACAATGATCAGTGCTGGTGGCCAGAGGGACAGGCAAAAAGCAAGGCAGTGGACACAGCATGGACCAAAGGGTGCGTCCTGGAGGGCCAGGACCCTGAGTCTTAGCCCAGCTCTGCCCACTTCCATGCCTGGACACAGTCGCACAGCCCCCTGAGCCTAGGTGTCCTCAGCCACATATGAAGCAGTCAGAATCGACAGTGGAGCCCACTGGGCCTACAAGTCCACAAGTCCCTGCATACCTTTCCCTAGGAGGCAGAAGGTCTAGTCAAAGCTACCTCGGGAAGGGAGTGAGCGGATATTGGGAAAAGAGGGGCGTGGCCAGCAGCAGCAGCCGGGGCTGGGGCGACTCTGGGGGCGGGGAGGCTGGTGAGCGGGATGGCCCTGGTCACCTGGAAGATCTTGGACACGTCTTCCGAGTTCCGCTGCTGTGCGACATCGCACAGCTTGGCCGTGATATCGATTCGACGGCAGATGTCCATGTCCACCTTCATGGCCTTTTCTTGGATCTTTGTGTCCAGGTCTGTCATGGGCTGCAGGGAGGACAGCAGGCAGGGGTTACGTGAGCGAGGGATGGAGCAAGCAGGAGGGGCCTGGGTGGGGTGGGGAGACCCCTAGGTGTTGTGGGGAGACCCCTGGAGTCCAAGGGAGACTTGAGCTTTTCCTGCAGTGGATGAGTGGATGATTGGGTCAGCGCTACTCAGGGCGGGGTGGGTTGCATTAGGGCCTCAGAGGGAGGAGGTGAGCCCCTGTGTGCTGCTCTCCCTGGGCTCAAGGCCCTCTCAGCAGGCAACAGAGTCAGTGTTTGTTTTGTTAGAGGAAAGAAAAACGAAAGACAACTTCCACTGTTAGATGGAGTCCCTCTTTTCCATGGGGCATGTCCCGTATATCCCCACACAGCATGCCTGCCACAGGCACCTCTGTCCTGGATTCCTCCCCCAGCTGGCAGCAGAGGATCAGGCTCACCCAGCCTCATATTCCTGAGCACCAGAAGCCAGGCCAGGCCGAATCACTCACACCCTGGCTCCTTCTCCCGGCCACATCCCCCGTGTCTCTCCCTACACACTACCCACAACTCAAAGGCATCAAGAAACCCAGGTCCCCAATAGCAAGGAGGCCTTTGCTCCCCATAGCAACGCAACCCAGGATCCCCAGGTGGTCCAAAGGACACACACTGGCCTTTCCTGCCTTGCATGGCAGCCTGCTGGAGGCCACCAGTGCAGGGAGCCTCAGGCTGGCCCAGCCCAGCCCACATCATCACCACCCCACCAGCCAGACACCGAGGCCTGCGGCACAGTGAGCTGGGAAGGAGTCGAGCAACACACACAGGCCATCGGAGGAGCCTGGGAGGGCGATGGGTTAAGCGGCAGATTAATGCATCTCTACTCAGACGAGGGAAGCGGCGTGGGGAGGCGGGGAGGGCGCCTGGTCTCCGATGCATGATGCATCCCTCCGTCATCCTCAGGACAATCGCAGCCAGCCAGGTCTCTAACTAGAAGCCGAGCTCGGAGCCTCGGAGTGAATAAAGCATTCTGCATGATGGGGGTGGGGGTGGAGGGAGGTCATGATGCCAGGGGGCGGCGGCCAGTGGCACTTACATCACTCATGAGCCCCTTGAACACCACCAACTCAGCCTTGAGCCGCTCTATCTTCTCGTTCATCTCCTCCTGGATGGCCTCGGCTTCCTGCGCTGCCTGCAGATGGACGGGGCAGGCTTTAGAGGGGCTGACACCTGGAGGCGACGAGGAACCGGACCCCCAGGTCCCTGGAGCCTGGGCACTCCATGTCCCTCCAGGCTGGGTGCCTACGTGCCAGGGAAAGGTGCCAAGGACCTCATCTTCCCTGCCTGCTGCCCACTGCGCCCCGCTGACTGCTCCAAACACTTTCCAGAGGATCGTTTATGGCACGGAAAAATCCGTGGCAGACAGCAAAAGAGCAGGTTAAGGTGACGAGGGGCTCCAGGCCATTAAGTTTTGAAATTGCCAATATTTGGCCACCTCTCGTCTAGAAAATGGCAGCGTGGCACACATCTCCCTAAGGTGTGCACCCAGATGCATGGGTGGGGGAGCCCTGGCACAGAAGAGGCTGGAAGGTTGCACACTAATTGACCCTCTGTGGAGAGAATTTTGATTCTGTTCCCTGCACTTTTCTAAATTTTCCAAATTAAAAAAAAAAAAAAAACTTTTTAAAAAACAGAGACATTCATTCTTTTCCTTCTAAAAATTGCTAATTATTTCAGTCTGTCTCTTTCTTAGGTTATAAATGCTTTAAATATCAGAAATGGATTTTTAATTATTTTATTTTATTTTATTTATTTTTGATTCTCACATAGGCTAGGCAAGGGCTCTACCACTGAGCTACATCACCCCACCTAATTCTTAAACTTTTTGAAAAGAACTTTCTGTGCCTTCTCGCAGAATCGCTATTCCTTATTCCTCTTTGACTCAGAGCAAAACAGAGGCCAAGAGGTGAAGTTTGCTGCTCACCGTTGCCACCGTGGGTGAGCAGCAGAGCCACTAGCGGAGCAGGAAGGGCAATGTGTCCTCCACGGAGCCTGCTCAAGTCCCCTCCTGGGGACAAGCCTGCCAGCTCTCTCTGAGGCATCAGTCCAAACTTAAGAGACCTCCGACCTGAGGGCAGGGGCACCTGGGACCACCTAATGCAGCCTCCACGCAGGGACACAGGCTGAAGAGGGTCAAGCCCAGACTTCCCGGCTCCTGTGGCTGAGCTCTAGGGTCAGCCAGCTGCGCTGGGCCACTCTTAAATACAGGAGGCAGAGGCGACCTCCTGGTGTCCCAGAGGCGCAGCTGGGGCTGAGGAAGACACAGAGCAGGGGCTGTTCTGAGAACACTTCCTGGCTTTCCTTGGCACATGTCCAGGACCGGCCGGGACCTCAAGGACTCTTACCTCCTGTAGCGTGTCCACCATGGTCTGGAGGTCCATGCGCTTGGTGAGCTCCTCCTCCCATCTGCAAAAGTCAAGAAAGACAGTGGTCAGAGAGTGACTTCTGCAAGCCAGTCCAGCCTGTCCCTAGGCTGGGTGGGGAGGATGCACGGGCAAATCCATCCCTGCGTCCACCCAGCTGAGGGGTGGTGGAGGAAAAAAAAAAAGGCTGGGTTGACACTGACCATAATTCCAAGTAGTGACAAGTGCCACTTCCAAGGCCTGAGCAAGGCACCATGGAGAGAAAGCTATGACAGACCACCATACCCTTCATACAAACTACAGAGTGGGGTGCAGATGCGGCCGCTCTTGCTGTTGCTGCAAGATGCAGTAAAAAGCTGGGCCGCAGGAGGCAGCCTGCAGCTGGCTCAGCCTTGGGCTCTCCTTTGCACGTGCAGGAAACAAACTCATTGTGTTAAACACTGCAATCTTGGAGCCTCTTTATTCCGCAGTCCATTTAACCAATACAGAAACCTCCACAGGAACTGAAACTGCGCTCGAAGAAGCTAAAGGTCTTACCCAAAGACATAGCCATTCAATGCGGGGAGGCCAGAATTCATATCCACGCCTGTTTTAATATATTAAAGCAAAACCTAACAAATACAACTCTTGATTCTTTAGCATTTATCATATACCAGATCCAATCCCAAGGGCATTCTGAATATAATTTCACTCGTGTGTGCACTGACTGAAGCTGAGCAGGAAAGGATGAGGGGTGCAGGAAAGCACAATTCACAGTGTACCCTAAGTATTAACTGCAGCATGGGAGGAGCAGCTCCAATACCAGTTCCCCATACCCGGTCCCCTCTGACACCTTCTTTGTCATGGGTGTCCTTCTACATTCGCTTGTTCATTTCCCCAGCAGCCCCAGGGCCTGGGTACTGTCATCAACCCCACATCCGGGTGAAGAGATCAAGCCTCAGAGTCCTAGGCCCAAGGCAGGGGCAGGGCGAGGGGAGTAGGGACCCAGGCCCAGGGGAGGCTGCAGATGGACTGCTCGGAGTTCCTCTGTGGGCTCCCCAAGACCAGCACCCTCTGAGCTTGAAGGCCCACTCTACTTCCCCACCTCTGCTCCCTCCCTGGAAGAGCTGGGGCAGCTTCCTCCCCTCCCTCTGTCCTGGGACAGACAGCCCGGCTTCTGTCTTTCCTCACCCCAGGCTGCCCTCCCCACAGGGCTGCAAAGCCAGGAGGTCTGGAAGCCTTTTAGGATGCTGCTGGGCCAACTAAAAATAGGCCAGAGGGGAGGGATAGACAAAGAGAGGGTTACGTCACCAGCATTTGGAAACAAGAGAAAACAGATACTGTTTGCACACAGGGAGGAAAATTCCTCCTCTCTCCCATGCAAGAAGGGCCTCGCAGGGTTCCCAAAGGACACGTGCCCCTCACCCACTCACTCCAGTTTTTGCCAGCCCCGTTAGCCCACATCAGCCACCCAGTCTGTCCCCAGCTCTGGGGTGCAGAGTCGGGACCCAGAGGCCAGAGGGACTGGGACTCCTGCTAGCACTGGACGCTGCAGAGATGCTGAGGGGCAGGGTGGGATCAGCCGCATGCCTCCTTGCTGTGCGGAGGGGAACTGAGGCTCAGAGTGTACAAGTCATTTCCCCAAGGTCACCCACAGTGTCTGGGAGCAGAGTGAGGCAGAGTCTGCCCCATCACCTCCCGCAGCAGGAGGACAGGCCCAAGCAGGGTGGAGGTAGGCAGGCCAAACAGGGAGAAGTTCCAGGCCGTTCTCACCCCAGCCCAGCAGCCCAGCAGCACGGGGCATCTGGGGCTTCCCTGGGGGAGGTACAGGCCAACAGGTCCCCAGCTGAATCATCTCTCCTGGCCACACTGCTTGAGGGGAGGAAGGAGACGGCTGCCGAGTCTGAGTGAGCGAGTAAGCGAGTAAGTGTGGCACTGCAGCCGCAGTGGGGCTTCTGGGGACAGACTCGCTGCTGTGTCTCACAGCAGGGGCAGCAAGAGGTGAAGAATGACATATACTCCCTTCCTCAGATGGCCCTGAGATTGTGGCAGAGCAAAAACTCACCTCTAGGTAGAGGTCAGCAGACCCATTGCACAGCCGGAGGGAAAACCACTTGCCCAGATCAACACGAGGTGAAGCGAGTCTGTCTCTTTGCACCTCTAGACAGTTAACAAGCCAACATCAGTTGGCCAACATGGTCCATGGTACAGGTCTGCACACATCATCATCTGCTTTAACGTGAATTATTGACCCTCTGGGCTAAAAAGATTTCTATCCAAGCCCATTTTGCAGATGTGTGAGCTGGAATTCAGAGAGGTGAAGCAACTTGTCTAAGACCTGGCAGATGGCACACAGGGAGCTGGGGTTAACACCTAGCCAGACTGTGAAGCAGCACGAGTGAGACTTCGGTATCCTCAGCAATCTTGTTCCCTGAAGACCTTGACTTAGCAGGTTTGCGGGGAGGGGTGGGTACCCCAGTGGTGTTAGTCTACAGGACCAGGTTTAGAGACACAATCCAGTGCCTCCACCTCCCCCTACTCCTTTTGTTCTGCACCTAACCCCTCCAGTATGCTTCCTGCACCCCAGATGAGCTTGAAGGAGTGATTTCATGGGGCTTTTATTTCCAAAGCAGGGTCACCTCCCCAGGGACGGAAGACAGATCTCACTTGTGGAAAGCCGCTGGCTGTGGGGAGCCCACTGCCCTGAAGACGTCCCTCCCTGCAGTGGTGGCAGGAAAAGCCTGGCTCAGCAGGTGCCAGTATTGACAGTGCAGAAAACCTCTGCCCTTCAGCTGCTGGGGGTTGCAGGGTGAAGGGCCAGACAGGCGATGTCTTTCTTGCAGAGCCCAGACACCCAACATCTACTACCAGTCAGCTCAGAGCAAGGGAGCACCCAGCCTCACCAAAAACTGGCCAATCAAGTCATTAGCTCTGAGGTTTCAATATCCACTTCCCCAGCACCATCCCTTCCTGCCTGGCCCTGCCAGTCCAGTTAAGTTTTGGGCAGAAGGGTGCCCTGGGCCGAGAAAGCAGCACCATAACTTCACCGCAGGAAGGCAAGGCCAGCCTCCCACCGAGAGGGGGCGCACCTGCCAGGGGATGCCAATGCCCAAAAGTCAGTACAGCTAAAAGATGGTAGAGCTTGGAATCAAACTCAGGTTTGCCTGATTCCGATTCCTGGGCCCACTAAGGTCAAAAGGACTCCTGGGGACATCTGAGATGTCAGCTGGAAAAGGGCTGGGCTCACCTTAAAGACACCACCTTTGGGGCATGAGGTGAGTGCCCAGCAGACCACCTGACCTTCAAGTGATGGCTAGGGGAAGGCAGTGTTATCTATGGGGGTGTTTGCCAAGTTAGGCAAATGTCCACATTTAGCAAAATATCACTTACATTTACATACACATGAAAAAATCCGCCAAGGATTAAAATGGATCGAGGTACCCGTTTAGCGGATGGAGAAAGGACTCACAGCTCAGGTAACTCTTCCCCTTTTCTCTCCCTCCTCCTCTGCCTCCTGAAATCCTATCCCTTCTCTAGGCTTGTCTCAAATGTCATCTCCTCCTCAAGCTTCAGCATCCACTTCAACTGTTTTCCTGCCTGGGACTCTAGGGGTTTGAGGTGCCTGCCTTGGGGGCCCCCAACCTGTCTTTCCAGGCAGCCTGGCCCGTGGTGTCCCACCGCACACAGCTCTCACCCAAAGGAGCTGGCCCTGTGACACCCGATCGATCACACACAGGGAGGCCCCGCCCCAGGGTCTGCTGGCGCCCACCTCAGGAGGTCTCAGGCTGAATGGGGCAAAGAGGAAACAAGCGGTCTTGCTGGGAAAGGAAGCACAGAGGAGCAGGGTCTCAAGCTGGGGTCCCCACACCAGGCTTTGCTCAGTGGTGACAATCACCCCTCCTCGCTCACTGCTATGTTCCCTGCTCCTAAAACCTGCCAGGCTCTTGGTCAGAGGGAGGTGTTAACGGAACAGTTTTGTGGAATGGAAAAGGGATGGATGGATGGATGGATGGATGGATGGATGGATGGATGGATGCAAATGCCCCGCATTCCTGGGCTCCCCATCCCCCTCGGCCCAGCCAGAGCATCTGTATCTGTACTCTCCAGGCCAGGGCCCCCAGGAGCCAAATTCCCCGCGCAGCCCGGGCTTCCTCTCTGCTGCGGGGCTCCTGAGCCTCTCCCTGGAGACAGGCTGGGGAGGGACAACCCGGCAGGAAGCAGGCAGGGAGGAGGAGCAGCCGTCCCTCTCCCCCTGCCCAAGGCTCCAGAGCCAGGGAGGGTGGCACGGATATCGGGACAATGCACTCGGGGAGAGGAAATGACTCCAGAGGACACTTGGCTAAGACGTGGGGCCACCACCACCATCTTCACAAATCGCACACGTGGGAGGCTGGTGGCCCGGATGGGAAGGCGGCAGCACCAGCCTTAGCCAGATGTGGTCGCCCCGCATTCCAGAGGAGCTGCCACTGGGACCACGTGACTGACAAGAAATCTTAGCTACCCGGCGGGGGGGGGGGGGGGGGGGGGGGGGGATGGGCGGCTTCCAGGTCCCCACCCTCGCCCCGCCCCGCCCAGCAGAGGGGCCAGCGGCTCCCCTCCCCCATCAGCTCAAAATGACACACAGACCCAGGAAAAGAGCCACAAAGGCGGCCGACTTGGGGCGGAAACGCGAGCCGAAGCCCACATAGGGGCTGACTCAGAGGGTTTTCACTTCCTGTGCTGTCGAAGGAGACTCCAGCTTGGGAGGAAAGTGGGCGCAGCCCTGGTAAATCATTAAGGTTTCTGAGACATCAACCCCCCACCAACTTCCCAGCTGTGTGTAACCTTGGACAAGTCAGCTGCCCTCCCCAGGCCTCAGTTTCCCCAACAGTGAAGTGAGGTGGGAAGCATGAGACTCCTGGGAGGGGAGAGAATCCATGAGGAAGAAAAGAGTGAAAGCCGAGTACCAGGCCGGGACTGCCACTGTTTTCAGCCAGGCCTAAACCGCCCCTGCGGTGGCCGCCTGGGGCACCCGGGCAGGAGCCGGGCGGGAGCCGCGGGCGCCCGCGCCTTGCAGGAGCGGAGCAGCGGCACACCCAGGCCAGCTCACTCAGGTGATGAGAAACAGCTCAGGGGAGGCTGGGCCAGGGCCCTCCGTGGAAAACTTCAACAGCACGGGCCTGGCCTCGGGCAGGGGGCAGGGGGCAGGTGGGGGCTGACCGCCTTCCTTTCCGGTGAATGGGTCGGGTCAAGCACCGGTGCCCTGCCCGCTCCATCCTGCTCACTGCAAACTTTGTCCAGCCAGTGCCCTGCAGCTCTGTGCTGCCTCCTACACAGGCTTGTGGGGTGCTATCCCCTCCCCGTGTGGCCAGTGCCTCAGCCTGGGTGCTCTGCTGACCTGGGGAGGGGGCTGCAGCAGAAGCAGTCCAGGGGGACTGTCCGCGGGGTGCGGGCAGCTTCCACTGATCCCCCAAACCGAGTCCCAATCAACTTCCTCATTCCACACCACCCGCTTTCACACCTGGGACAACCCACACTGGTGGCAGAAGATAGGGAAACAGGGTGGGAGGGGTGGGGCTAGGATACAAGGGCAGAAACCCCACTACCAGCAGGGGTGCCTCCTCCAGCAGCTTCCCACCAAACTCAAGAGTCTCCCTCCTCCTAATTTCCTCCTCCCTCTTGGGGTAAGGTGAACATTTGTTCTCCCCTAAAAAGGGCAACCAGGAAGCTCAAGCTACCTGCAGGTGAGCAGGAAGGGCCCCCTGCCTGGCTGCCTTCCCCTCCTGGTACCACCCCATCTCCACAGAGCCCCTGGGTCCCAAGAATGGACGCCTCTTGGATGTGCCCATCGGAACTGCCCAGCTGTACTCCGCTGCTCTCGGAAGGAAACACAAATTAAATGCCAACTGATTGTCTCCACAGAGGAGGTATTAATTTAATGTGAACACTTAACCAGGACAGCTGGTTCCATTACTGGCGGGCAGTAATGGCCTGGGCAGCCCAGAGCGCGGGCTGTGAGCGGGTGATGGGGTCCGTTGAGGAGCTGCCACCTAAAGACACACCGGCCTGCCCCGACTTGAACCAGCAGCCTCCCTCTACCAGGGATACCAGTGAGCAAGGCCAGCCAAGGCTGCTGGGAGCAGGCAGAGGTCTCCTGCCCCCAGGGGAGAGGACCCTGGGCTGGGAGGCAACAGATCCCATTGTAAGTCCTTGCTGTGTTACAAGTTCAGCACCACATGGGCAAGGTCCTTCTCAGCCCTGGGCCTCAGTTTCCCCATCTGAGGTAGGATCTCCAAGAACCCCTCTGGACATGACATCTGCAGTGCTATTTGTAGACCTTGATTGCACCCAAGAAGAGGTGACATTCAGTGTTAACCTGCGTCCCCTACCACCCAGGGCACCTAATCCCTGGCCAATGTAACCATAACCATAACCATAACTCTAAGCTATGTATCTTGTAGCTCTGAGACCTCAATCCAGTTACCTGCCCTCTCTGGGCCTCAGTAATCCCCACTCACATCAGCATTTTTTGCAACTCACCCATGGTATAATGAGAAAAAGGTGCTCCGAACAGTACCTCACACACCATGAGCATGTAGTCAGTGCCCTCGTCCCCTTGATCTTTCAATGACAGTCGCTCAGACAGACCACAATGAGTGACAGGGCTGCACCTGTACCCCGAGCTGTCTGACCCGGGAGCCACTATGCCACCTTAATCATGTTCCTGATGGTGATAATAATGAGCTCAGTGCCACTGTTACCTGAGTGGGTGACCACAGCAAAAAGGGCTAGGGGTGGTGACAGAAGGGAAGAAGCCACATACCAAGGCCACTGATTCCCAGCTGCCAGCAAAACCCAGAAAACACCAGCTTCTTCCCTCTGCATGCCCGAATGGACCGTAAGAATTAGCAGGCACAGCTCGGCCCTTGAGGTCTGTCCTCACAAGGGCCACCGTAGCAGCAGGGAGACGAGGCAGGAGGGTCCAGCTGGTCTCCTACACCACTAGACAGGCATAAGGTAGTCAGGCGTTCTCCCAGGCCAGCTGACCACCTGTCCTGATGCCAACTGAAGTTTCAGCTCTTTCACGAGCCACTTTCCCAATGACCCAGTGTCAGGGGGACCTAGCATTAGACAGTGAGACCCCTCCGGGGAAGTGGCAGTTGGTGAACACCTGTGATCCAGGGCAGGAGGCTGGGCAGTGCCCTCTTTTAAACATCTCCAACCAGAAACCACACCAAAGTGGACTCCCCACCCTACCCCCTGCCCAGCATGGCTGCACCCAGAAGGAAAGTTACTCAGGGAGCAGCATCCCATGCGAGGAGGAAACAGCACCCCTTCCAGGGCACCATTTCCAACCTGTTCCAGGCATGAGTATGCCTTCGTCGCCTCCTCCAGGGAGCCTTCTGTGATCTCCCCCCGGATCCAACATTATGCCCGTCAGATGTTTCCAGCCCTGGGACCTGCTTTTGCTAGGACATGCAGAGCACTATAAATTCCACTTTCCTGTTTCTCTCATTATATTCTGCCCTCCTAGAAAGAAGCCCTGTGTCCAACATAAAATGCTAATTATGTGCCAGCCATTTTACTCCTGTTATGAGTCCCTACCACAGGTCTATGAGCTGGACATTATCATTCCCACTTTACAGATGAGAACACTGAGGCTTGGGTGAAAAGATTTGCTCAAAGTCAAACTCAGGTCGATCTGAGTCCCTCTGCTCTGTGGTAAGACAACACCTCCTCAGCCCCATGCATCCCTTCCCCTACCCACGACCCTCAGTTCACCACTCAGAAAATGCAAAGCCAGGGACAAGACATGAGATGTGTGCAGAGTCACAGTCACTGATTTGGAAAACAGCCACTTAGCCAGGGGAACACTGCCCTGAAACCAGTGGCTGCCTCAAGTGCACTTTGTTCCGCGGGCGGATCAACAAACAGTTCTCAAGTGCCCACTCGGGAGCTGAGTGCCGGGGACTCAGACGTGGACATGCATGTCCTCCTCAGGAGGGAGGGAAACCCTGGAACTCTCTCCAAGGTGGGACCCCTGGTCCTCCATCCCACCAACTTAACAGAGGCAGGAAGCTCAGGGCCCTGTCCATCCCGGACCCTCAAGACTAGAAAGCATCAGCTTCTGCCCGTGGGTGAGGAGGACCCATCTGAGTGGCCCTTGCCCATTGGCACCAGAGGCTGGAAGGAAAAACCAAAGAATCTCCCAAGATCACACCCAAAACATCTGCTGCCTCTAGAGTGAGAATTGGGTGGCCAGGGACTAGAATGAGGTGGCTTGTCACTCTGGTCCCTCTGTATCTTTTTTTTTTTTTTTAATTTTGGCAAAATACACAGAACATAAAATTCATCATTGTAACTATTTCCAAATGGCCAGCTCAGCAGCATTAGGCACCTTCTCCCTGTTGTCGGCTGTCACCACCTTCTGTTTCCAGAAAGGTTTTCATCTTCCCAAACTGAATCTCCATTACTATGAAACCCTAACTCCACATGCTCCTCTCCCCCAATGAATGGAAACCACCCTTCTACCCTCTGACTTTCTGATTAGACCACTCTGTGGACCTCATGGATGCGGAATTATCCACATCCATTACTGGCTCACATCACTTAGCATAATGTCCTCAAGATTCGTCTACATTGAGGTATATATATCGAGATGTCCTCTGTCCTATGGTTTGCAAAAGGTTTTTGCTGTTGTGTTTCATTTGTTGTCCCGGTTGAGTATGAATTCTCAATCCTTCCACCTCAGCTTCCAGAGTAGCTAGGATGACAGGCTGTGCCACCATACACAGCTCTCCTGTGGGCTAGATGTGGTCTGAGTTCATCCCCAAAGGTCTGTGTGCTGGACTTGTGGTCCTCAGTATGATAATGCTGAGAGAGGGTGGGACCTCTGACAGACGCTGCCCTCAGAAGGGACCCTGGTGGGAAACATGGCTCCTCCCCATCCCCTGGCTTCCTGTCTCGCCCTCTCACACATTCCGCCATGATGTGACAAGGCCAGCCAGGCCTTTACCAGAGCCTGCACCATGCTATTTGGACTTTCAGTCTCCAAAACTGGGGGCTAAAACTCATTTTTGTAAGTTATCCAACCTTGTGTATCTCGTTTTAGCAGCAGAAAGCAGACTAATACACTCTGTCCCATCATTAATTTTGTTTTGTTTTGTTTTTTAGTACCTGGAATTGAACTCATGACCTTGTCCATCATTAATTTTGAATGATGTCATGCGTGCTTAGTCGAAAAGTCAAAACCACTTAACTTTTAAGGCAAAAACGCCTGCTCATTTTCTCCTTGTTCTAAATAGCAGAAAGGTTTTACAATGATGACAGAAGAGAGTGGGGAGGTGGTCTACACAGTTAAACCAAACAAAAAAACAACCCCCAAACCCATCTATGTCTCCTTCCCTGAGTGAACACTGATACCAGCAGCAGGTCCATCCAACTTTTCCTTATGAGATTTTAAAAAGCAGAAATGGGATCCAGCCGTATGTAGTTCTCAAGCGTGCTTTCTCCTCTTAACGACGCACAGTAGCATTTCTCCCGAGCAGGTGACTCAGCAGGCGGGGTGTTGCCACAGGCTTAGAGAGGACAGGACAAGTCCTAACAATCTACACAACATGGTGAAGAGCATCCCAGGACACTCACACCAGCATATTGGTCCAGCTACCCTAAGTGGTGGCTGCGGTGAGGGGCAGACTCAGGAAAGGCTTTGGCCCCCTTGAACCCTGTGTGTGTGACATGAGGCTTTATGTGTGTGAAGCACAGCAGCTGCTGGCACCTGAGCCAAGGAGCCAAGCAAAAGCAGGATCCCCAGATCCTCACCCTGGCTCCTGTAACAACACCGTGTTGTGCCTCAGTTTCCCAAAGAGTCAAAATGCTGCCTCTCCACCCATCCTGCCCTTCCCTGTGGGTGGCTTTTGCCTTCCACAAAGAGCAAGGTTGAAAGATCAGATTCAGAGAGCCAAGAGCCCAACTGCTGTCCACTAAAGGAACAGAGGCCCCATTGGGTAGGTGATAAGCTTTGTGCAAGTGGCCACATGCTAGATGTGGGGAGGGGAAAAAGTGTTCCCTCCAGCACCTCCCACCAGGTGCCACTCTGTATCACACCTCCATGGCCTCTGCTATGCTGGGTTCTCTGTCCAGAAGGTTCTGCACCCTCCCCCTTTCTAATGCTGACTTGGGACGTGCTGGTACAATGACCCCTCCTCTAGGAGGCCTTCCCTGACTCCTAGACTAGGGCCCTGGGTCACTTGGTACTGAGGCTGTTACCTGCTGGTCCTCCCTAATTAATTCTTACAAAATCAGTCCCATCTCTAAGTCACAGGGACAACTTCAGTGCCCAGCACAGAGATTGGTAAGCAGCAGGTGTTGGATGGAAAGTGACCCTTTGGGAGTCACTACCAAGGTCTTCCCTAGAAGATCCAATCTAGGGCCAGTGCAGCCCTGATTCACAATGGCCTTGGACATGGCCTCCCTGCCTGCCCTCCCCAGCCAGCCTCAGTTTCCCCGAGCCTCCTAGAGCAGGCCAGCTTTGCTATGCTCTTCTACTTCAAAGCCGGGCTTACCTCACCTGGGCTCTTCCTCCGCAGGGCAGCCAGCATGGCCCTGTGCCTGGAGCACCTTCTCTTCCCCTCCCCAGCTCAATCCAGCCCTCAGTCTCTGGGGCTCCTGCTGATTCTTGCCCACCTCCAGAAGCCAGCAGGAGTTGGGCATGGAGGCAGGAGGCTTGCTATGAGTTTGAGGCCAGCCTGAGCTACATAGCAAGACCTTGTCTCAAATAACAAAACAAAACAAACAAACAAAAAACAACAGAGGCCAGCAGGAGCTCTGGGCAGCAAGTCTCTGGACACCCAAAGGCCAAGAAGCAGGAGGCCCCTGGGGTCTATCCCCAGCAGGGTATGGGGCCCTACC
Organism: Hydrochoerus hydrochaeris; assembly: GCA_004027455.1. NCBI lineage: Eukaryota > Metazoa > Chordata > Mammalia > Rodentia > Hydrochaeridae > Hydrochoerus > Hydrochoerus hydrochaeris. The sequence goes on along the minus strand of PVLA01004562.1, from coordinate 110,088 downwards.
CAGGAGTATGTTTACAGCTTTGAGAAAATCAGCAACTCCCAAAGCTATTTTGGAAACCTAATATGCACTTTCAGTCTCTCAGCTATTTATTCCAAGTGACCAAAAGGCAAGCAGGTGAACACAGGGCACCAAGGCCAGCAACTCCGTTTAAGTTCCCACCAGCTGCTTCACTCCCCCAGCCTGGGACCAGCTGCCAAGGGTTCCTTGTCTCCCAGCCTGGTCAAAGGAAGGGGTCACAGCCAGGCAGAGGCTGCCAGGCAAGGTCTGGGGCCTCGTCCTGGGCTTCCAACACAGCTCTGCAATCGTGAGCCATGTTACCTGCTCAGGAGCCAGTCTCCCTATCTTTTTAACGGGGACAACCACCCCCAGATGGATTCATGGACCCGGTCCAAGCTGAAACTGGGGCCACAAGGGGTGAAATAAAACACCAAACACAGGCCCCTAGGACATCAGAGAGGGATTCTCAGCAGTCCCGGCCATTCATAGGCAAATCGGAAGCCCAGGGAGGTGACAGGATGTACCCAAGGTCACAGAGCTAAGCCAGACAGGGGGTCAGCGTCACTCGCAAGTTCCTGCCATGCCACGGGTAAGGGGAGGAGCGCATTCCTGAGCAATGCCCAGGAGGGAGGCGGGAAGAGAGACCAGGACCCAGTGATGAATCCGGCCAGTGCTACAGCAGCTGCAGATGAGTCTTGGCGGGGACATCTGGGCAGGCAGTTGGGACAGGTAATTACACTGCAAAGGACCGCGCCCAGCCAGAGAGGGGTTACTGACTAAACACAGCTCAAGGGGAAAGACTCACTTCTTAACTTCCTCTCCTGCGTCAGGGCAGGCCCTGGCATTCAGCATGAAGCAAAGCCGGGGCACTGGGCACCTCCACCCCTACCCCCACACGCACGCACGTGCAAGGTGCACACAGATGTCTCCTGCCTGGCCACATGACAGGTTCTCTCTGAGGGAACAGAAAAGTTCCTCCCCTCAAGACAGAAGAGGGGATGATATGGGGCAAAGACACCCCAAAAACTCTGTGACAAGAAAGCCCCTGGCAGCTCATCTTGTGAACGAAGCTACTCACTTCCTTGTCTCCATTCTGCTGATTTGGAAACTGAGGCTCACAGAGGTGAGGGGACTTGCGCAGGGCCCCCTCATCATAACGGTTAACGCTAGGAAGGGTTAGCGTGTGCGCACCACTGTGGAGTCGCTTACTCCTCACAGCCACCTTATGAGGTAGGTATTATCATCAGGGAAGTGAAGACACTTACTTGTCCCAGATGGTTGAGCCAGGAATTGAATTCAGTCTGGCTCTGGAGCCTGGGTATAGAAGCATCAGACTTCCCTGCTCTGCAGTGACAGAGGCTGGGTTAGAACCCAGGTCCCAAAGCCTGGACTCGTGTCTGAGACAGTTGGCCTCACACTGAAAGGGAGAAGATAGCAGAGTGTGTGTCTCAGTCTCCCAGGGATCAGAAAGGGCGGCAAGTTGCATCACCCCAAATCTCCCAGCAGGTGGCCAGGCCAGGCTGGGCACAGTGGGGTCCATCAGCCTGGTCCAGCCCTCACTGGAGGGTACAGTTCTGGGTCTGCAGGTGACATAGTCCCCCAAAGGGACTCTCCTAGGTACTGCTCAGAACCCACCCTAGGCAAGGAGCAGGGTCACCAACTCTTGCTCTGCCAAGGGACTGGCACAAAACACCTCCTTTTCCTACCAAACCCCACTGAGGACTCCTGTGCCCTGAGCGATGACCCTCCAGCCACATAGTGTTGGCCTGCATTCAGCAATGTGCCAAAGGGGACATGAGCTGGGAAAGAAGGACAATAAGTGGCTGGCCTGGGGGCAGGGGGAGGCCATTTGTACCTATCCTTTGCTCCCATCTGCAAATACTTTGACAGTAGACACCCCCAGCGTGGCCTCCTGGAGCGGCCACTTCCCTGAGGGTGATCAGCTAAGGGGAACTTCACCTCTTTAAGCCTCAATTTCCTCACCTTTAAAATGGGGTGACAACAATACCTGCCCACTTCAGTCCCAAGGATGTGACTGATGGCAAACCCCTAGTGCTCAGTATCAGCTTGCCCCTCCTAGCAGCAGGCCTCTCTTCCGGTGGCTGAAGGGCTGTCACAGTGGCCAGCCCTAGGTGTGACGGAGATATGCTTTTCCTCCCTCAGAGGCTTTAGCCTCTGGTTCTTTCTCCCTGATCCTGGGACTGCAGCACGGTCCGGTGCACACAGTAGGCCCTCAACCAGTACTGACTGGATGAATGTGTTTGGGAGCTAGAGCCATGGGTGACGCAGTGTCCAGATTAAGTCCACTCTGCCTGCATTGATTTGCTGTGTGATCTTGGGCATCTCTCTGCACCTCTCTGGACCCATCTGTACCAGGAAAACCAGACTGACCTGTGTCAGTAGGTTCCAACACCACAGAGGCAACTACTCAGGGCATCTTGCCCAGAGGAGGTCCTTTTGCAGGTGGCCTGGCCTCACAGGGACACACAGCAGGGTCCACACCCACCCCAGCAGGCCCACAAAGGCAGCAAGCAGGCCTCTTCCTGGTGACTTTGCCTTGGGGCAGATGGGACACAGTATAGGTCTGTCAGGCCAGATGGCCTGGATGGCCAAGGGGCCAGGACACCAGCTGGGAGTCTGGCTCACAGGCAGAGCTGCTTAACCCCTTCCTGCCCCAGGCCAAGGAGCTGGTGGGTCCTTGGTAATCTGCTCTCTCCTCAGAGGTGAGGAGCCTCCCTGGAGCCAAAAAGGCCAAAAAGAATCAGGGTTTCCGGGGGAGGAGAGGGACATTGGGCATGGAGAAGGTGCTGCAGTGACCCCCAGGGCACCCCTGGGACACTAGGAAGCTGCCAAGCAGAGGACAGCAGGTGAAGGTAGCAGGCAAGGATGCCCGCTCCAGCCTAGGAGTCCCCTGCAGCCCCAGGCACTGGGTGCTTTGCTCTCAGGACATCTGTCTGGAACCACAGCCACCTTTATCAAAGGGGTTTGGACAGCCCAGACCCCTGGCCAAAAATAAAAACATCACTGCCCTGCAGAGGAGGATGCCTGGCTCTGCCACAAGGGATAAATGGCCAAATGCATGTGGCTCAGCCTCTCTGGGCCTCAGTATACCCATCGGGGAAGGTGGGGTCAGGGTTATCTCTGGGCTCCAAGGCCTCTTCTGGCTCAGAGGGCCCCATGACTCCAGGAGAAGGAATGTGCCTCCTTGCGGGGAGCCTGGGAACCCTAAAGGGACCAGCCAGATCCTTCTCGCGCTCTCGCGCAGAGCAGGTCTCAGCTCGAGTCTGAGTCAGGTCTCAGGCCTCCAAGGAAGGTGAGGAAGAGGGGTTTAGAGGGTGCTTCAGAGCCAGAAGGGCCACAGTGCTGCCTCGACTATTAGCAGGCAGCTGACGCCTGTTCATTTTCCTACTCTGTGGAAAACCATGAGAAGGGCCAGAATTAACCCATAACTCGGGATTATGGCCAGAGACCAGGAAGCACTTTCCAGTGGGAAAAGCTGGAACCAGGTCCTGGAAGGCAGGAGCAGGGAAGGCTCTGAGATCTTGGAGGAGGATTTGCAGTGGTCCTGGCCTTCAGGCAGAAGAGGTTCAGATGAGCCCCACTACCAGCGAGCCAGGGTCCAGCAGGGAAAGTCATCACTCAGGGGTTTGGCCAACCAATGTTCCCACTGGGCGAGGTGACATCTCAGGGCAGAGCACATTGGAACAGAGCAACCCTCCAATCATCTCAGAACAGAGGTTCTGGAGGATTCTGGAGAAGCCCAAGCACACATCCAAATAGCTGAGGGGAAAGCAAGTTCCCAGCCTGGAGGGACAGCTGTCTGTCAGCACAGGAGAGGGCCCAAGAACATGGCACTGGAGCCCAGACGGACCCAGCTGAGTCCTGACTCTGCTGTGCCACCTCGGGCAAGTCACCTTCCCCTCTGCAAAATAAGAATGGGAGCTAACTGATCTCTAAGGACTTCTCTAGCCCAGAGTGACAGTCATTTGGAAAGTGCCCCCAGGACTGGCAAGCTCCTCCATCATCCAGTATCAAGCCCAAGCATAGGCCTGAGCAGAGACCCAGAAAATGATGGGTGGATGCACAGATGGAGGAATGATCAAGTGGGGTGACTGTGCCAGCCCCTTAGCCCTGCCCATGAGGGCTTCCTGGAATCCCTCTGTAGTGACTAACGCCCTCCGACCTCTCTAACCCCTTCTCTAACTTGCACACACACGTGCTCCAAGCAGTGACTCAACTCCAAAAGCCAAAGACAAGAGACGAAAGCACCAGCACCCCAAAGCCATGCAGGTCCTCTGTTCAGGCCGTACCCTGCGCAGTCTCGGCTTGCAGAATCACCTCCCAAAGCCAGGTGAAATGAGGCCCTGCAGTGCTGGGACCTAGTGATGACACACGAGGCCAAGGAGACCCAGACACACGTGCCAGCTCTACTGCTCTCTAGAGGTGAAAAATAACAGCTCACTTCACCTTCTGAGGCTCAGTTTTCTTACCTGTGTGATAGGTATAACCACAGCGAACTCTCAGGAGCACGGTGATGTCCCAGAGGCCTTGTACCATGGTGGACCGAGTGCTCGGCTATGCCACATATTAGTGGAATATGCCGTCCCTGGAGGGCTGAGAGCAGCCTGGGTGCTGCTGCACCCCTCTAATCCCCACCTGGCTTCCCCACCAGGCAGGCTGACATGCCATACTTACATCCAGGAGAAGCAACAAAGCAACCTTTGTCTCACAGACAAAACCCTAGACGTGGCCCTGACGTCAACCCTGGAAAAACAATGCCTGCAGGCATTCAATGTCACCCTCTGCCAAGGTCTGGGAGGCAGAGCTTCACACATAAGACCTGGAAGAGGCTGAGGGTGAGAGCTCAGGAGTGGTGGGCCTGTCCCCTCCAGAAGCCCCAAAGGAAGGCAGCTGCCAGGCTGCCCCGAACCCTTCTCTTCCAACTCCCTGTCTCCACTCCAGGAAAAGGGCTGGGATTCAGCTCTGCCTCTAGGGGACCACTCACCTAGAATGCTTTCCACCCAAGGGCTCAGTGTGCCAGGTCCCAGCCTACCTCTGCTGCACAGCAAGACCTCAGACCAGCATTGTGATGTCCTGAGGCTGCGTCCACAGCTGCAAAGAAAGGAGGTTGAGAAACCCCATAATGCCCCAGGAGGCAGGACAGGGACATTCATGCCCATTTAGAAGCCATAGGCTCCAGGTGACACTCTGTGCTGGACACAGCCTTGAATGCGAGGTCTTGACCTCCCGGTCACCCCGCGCTGACAGTCTGCTAGAGAGGAGAAGAGATAGGACCTTCTTGCTGGCTGGTCAGGCAGCCTTACTGGGGAGCGGAAGTGCCCAGAACACAAAAGGCCAGTCTGCAGCTGGAAGGGGAAGGAAGTAGGCAGTTCTCACTGAGTCGGAGCCTGCCGGCTGGAGAGGACCAAACCAAGCCAGGACAGAGTGGACCAAGCAGGAACAGCTAGGCACTCGGCACACTCTACCCCCACTGTGCCACCTATGAGCAGTAATGTGAACCCAGGCCGTCTTAATCCAGGGCCGCAGCTCCCACCCAAGAGAAGGCCCAGCTCACGGGCCCACGTGGAACACCAAGCAAGAGGGAAGAGGATGGCTTTCTTATGCGATCATTGTGCCTTAAGGCCCAAGGATGAAAAGAAACAACCCACCCGCTGGAGGGCCTTGAACTTGGCATCTATCTGTGGGGTGCAGGCTTCTATTGTCCCAAGCAGGTAAGCCCTGGGATTTTTAACATAAGAGTTTTCTTTAAACCCAGTGGTCACATAATAAGATGTGCACAAATCCACACGGACTCCTTGTCAGGCCAAATCCCCCAGGCGGGGGCTCCGGAGTCTTGGTCCCTATAGCAATAGGAGCTTGACTGGTGTGTCACCAACTACATCATCCCGGGGACAGCTCTAACCCTCCCAAGGCTGGGGCTCACGGAGACAGTGAACCAGCACAGAACCTTCCGCGTGCCCTGCTGCTCTCACCATTCCATCTTACACAAGAGGAAACCGAGGCACGGGAAACCGCAGCCAAGCGTATAGCTGGCAGACGGGGATGGCAGGTCAGCCAGACACCCACGATGCCAAGACACCCCAACACACACACACAAGGCTCCAGATGAGGCCTGGCTTCACAGGCCCATGTTACACTGTCACACTGTACAGGCTCCAACAGGTGCCCACAGTAAAAGCCTCCGACTCCAGGCGCTCTGGCTGCTAGGAGTCACCAAATCCCCTCCATAAAGCCAGGGATCCTTCACTTCACGAGCCCAGCTCAGGGACAAGTAGGTGAGTGGACCGGGCCCAGCCCCTACCCTGTGGCGAGACCTCAAGGCAGCAGTTTCCCTCTGGGCCTCGGTTTTCCTATCTGTAACATGGAAATGTGAAGGGGACAGAGACAGAACACTGAAAAATAGACTCTTGGGTCTTTCTACAAAACAGAGAGCTCATGTGCCCCCCAGGGATGGCAGGGGACCAGTTCTGCCAGAAGCAGGGGGATGGATGAGATGACCTAGGAGCACCCCAAGCCCTCTGGGCCAGTGGAGGAGAGAAGGTCACCAGGTGAGGGAGAAGACGGAGCAGGCCAGGAGAGGGAAGGCGAGCCCCCAGCCTCACACCCCTCACTTGCGTGTGACCCTCACTAACTCTCAACCTCGAGACCCCAACGGCCAGTCCTGACTTCCAAGACCTGGCAGCCAGCAGGCCCCTCGCCAGGCAGCCTCTCGGCCCCTAGAACAAGGGGGACCAGAGGTGGGGCCCTGACCTCCAGGGCTCCAAATCATCGGAGAGTAGACAGGAGCTTGGACATATGTTCACACATATGTGCGCACACATGCGAGCACACACAGAGGAGCACAAAGCACCAGCAACAAAAGCACCCCCAGGACCTGGCATCTGGTGAAGAGGGGGGCAGCCCCGGCCCCCGGACAAGGTAAGGAACCAGCCTTCAAAAGCAGAGATCAGAACAAGAAAGAAAGGATGGAGGGTCAGGAGAGAGGGTGAAACAGCAAAACAGAAACCGAGAGTTAGGAAGGCAGAGCGGGGGCAGGAGGAAGAGCAGAAAGGGACAAGCGTAGCCAGGTCCTTGCCACCCTGGGCACAAGCTCTGGGCCTGTGCAACCTCACAGCCCAGGCCTCTGCCCAGCTGTCCTCCCCACCTGGACACCGTCCTCCTCCTCTGCCCCTGTGACTGGACCTCCAAACTACAGCCCCTGCGGACGTCTCCTCCAGGAAGCCTTCCGAGACCGGCCCTATAGCTGGTTCCGGTGCTTTCTGGAATCCTGGGATCTCACCGTGTCCCACCCAGAGCTCCAGGACTCTCTGGTCCTGACTTCAGCTCTTGCCTCTCCAAAGCTTCCACTACCTCCCAAGAACGGCTTCTGCCCATGACCACAGTGGACCTGGGGCCCAAAACAGGGTCCCCTGTGGGCCTCCGGTATGTGGTGACCCCGCCCAGAGAGGAGCCCATCTGCTGGGGATATTCACGAGGTCCACTCAGACGGGCAGCTCTTCCCCTCCCCCACCAGCCGACAGAAGGCAGCGGGCCAAGAACCTTCTTAAATAACCCGAGTAATAAAAATGGCCCATTAAGCGGGCGGAAGACAGCGGCTCCGGCGCGGGGGGCCTCACTGCATGGCGGAGTGGGGGCTGCGTGAACCCGCACCTTCCGCAGTCTGCAGCCAGAAGTGCTAAGCAAGCAGCTATCTCTGGACAGCGCAGAGGCAGCCCAGCCCCACGCGGCCACACGGAAGGGTCCCCGGCCAGGCTACACCCCCATGCCCACTCTGCTCTCTGCTCCCACGAGCAGCTGCTCAGGTCTGAGCCATCTGCTGCTCGCCAGTCCACGCCTTGGATGGTCCCGTTTCCAGAAAAGGACGCGGAGGCTCAGTGAGGCTCAGGAGCAGCAGAGACATCCTGGGGCGTCCTGTGTCCCAGTTCTGAGTTACACACGCAGACTCTGCCCCGGGCTGTCTCGGCCTTTTTCTGCTCAACAGTCCAACCTGGCCAGTCAAGAGATGCAGCAAAGGATATGGAGTGTTTCAACAGAGCTTCAGCAGCCTGGGTATCAAAGGAAGCTGGAAAGGACACAGCCATGTGGGCAGGGCCTGGGCTTCTGATGACTATTTCTCTACCCATGCCACTTATCCCCATTTCACAGAGGTGCAAACTGAGGCTCAGGGTTGGAGAGCTGCCATCAGGGGGCAGACCCCTCCCTGGGTACGACATGACATAAAAGCTAGCTCTGGATCTGGCTCCCTCACCTCAATCTCATTATTTGCCACCTCCCAGCTATGTTTTGGCTCGATTCCTTCCATGTCTCCATCGCCCAGTATCAGTGTCTCTGAAATGGGCTAAAGATAGTGCCCAATTCACAGTCAGGTTGAGGCTCTGTGAGACACAGATGTGTGTCAGCTGGAGCCTGAGAAGGTAAATGCTGTGCAAATATTTGTTTAATAAATTAATGAATGTTCATTGGGCTCCTGGTATGTATGCACCAACACTGTTTGAGACCACACTTATCACGTGGCATTGTCACATGACACCGCCACATGGCATGACGCATTTGCTGGATGCCCAGACTCTGAGCTCCAGAGGGCAGAGGCTGTGTCTGCTTCCTCCGGTGCCCGGCTTGGGGTTGGCACATAGTGGTGGCTCTGCAGCTGCAGAGAGAGCAGCAGAGCTCTAGCTTCTCAGCTGTCACAGCCAGCAGTCCCAGTGAGAGACAGGAAATGACCAGAGCGAGTTCCCTGTGCTCCTGCAAAGCTCATGACTGACAGAAAGCAAAAGTTAGGGAGTCCCCAGCCCAGGGCGGAGGCCGTCCTGCCACCAGAGAGCGATCAGTGCCGTCTCCTGCTCTTATCAGATGACAAGAAGCTCTGGCCACTGACCTGGGGACACTCAGCAGCAGGACAGAAGCAGGACTGATGCAGAGCCTAGGGCACAGCCAGCCTCGGCTGTGCCATAACTCCCTTTCTCTCCTGGAGTGGTTTCCAGGCTGTGCTGTTCTTACACACAGCCACGTGGACAGACGTGCTTTCCCAGCCTTCCTTGTGCCCTCCCAGACAGGTGTGGCCCCTCTGTGGCTGCCTAAGGAGCCCCTCCCCCAGAGCGCCTCCCCATACAGGTCCCACCCCTCCCCCATCCTCTCCAAAGAGCAAGGGGCAGGGGCCTGCTACAGGGGCTCAGGAACCTCATCTGCCAGTGATTCATTTGCTTCTCAGGAAACAATCACCGTCAAGTGACAGCAGGAAGTCTCACCAGCGTGAAAGTCACCACCTCTTCTGCCACCCACTGCGACAATATTGTGACAGGTGCCGGGAGCCCCTGCTCCCTGGCCTGCCTCCTGCTGGCCTCCTCAACCTAAGACCACCGCCAGAGAAGAGCGCTGAGCTAGGGCTCTGGATACCAAAAGGGGACTCTGTGAGATCTGGGATAGAATTCAGCACCTCTCCCAACTGCTGCTTTGTAAAATGAGCACTATCAATCCTTACCTCTTGAGGCTGCTCTAGCAATTATCACTTAAAGCGTCATCACAAAACCTAGTGCAAAGTAAGTGTTCAGTAAGCAGCAGCTGTTAAATTGGAGTGATGTATGTTCAAACACTTTTCTGAAACGTTCAACCACATCGTTTCCATTGCGTTTGTTTGTTTGTTTGAGACCGGGTCTCACTATGTAGACAACGGGCAAAAGTTGGGGCTTCACAGGGCTCTAGCGCCCCACACCACTACCCAGGGGACACAGCCAGGCGCTTAATAGGTGGTTTGACAGCCACCGTCTCCTGTACTAAGGACTAGAATAAGAAACCACATCCCACCCAGGAACCCAGCAGCCAGTGCCTGGCGTGGGCAGCAGGGCACTGCCCTGGTAGATGAGCATGTCACAAATCAGTGTCCCACTTGCCCTGAATTCTCACATGCTGGTGATGCCCAGAAGGCTGTATTGACCCTGAAGCATGGGGCTTCTGACCGCACGTCCAGACCCTCGCCCCCCCAGGCAGTGGGGTTCCTAGGCCCTGGGTCTGTGTCATCTGTCCCAACCCCCTCCCCTCCAGTGCCTTCAACAGGCGGCAGCAGCCAGAGAGGGAGAACAGCTACTCCTTCACCGCACAAATATTACTCGGCAGCATGGACTCTAGCTGGCCCTGGCTGGCTCCACGGCAATAGCAGAAGAAAGACCAGGAGCCAGGAGCCATGGCAGAGCAGAGATGGCAGCGGCAGTGGCAGAGGCAGTGGCAGGAGCAGACACATCCCAGGCGGTGGCGAGGAGGGAAAGGAGTGGTGGACAGCGGTGCAGGAGTGCTCGGGACACCCAGCAGGAGAAAGGCAGGGTGGAGGCGCACATCCCTGATCCTGAGCCCAGGGGACAGGAGGGCTCAGGCCCCGCTCCTGCCGTCTTCGACACAGAAAAGAAACAAAACACTAGCCCGGCATCGTCTTCCCAACACCATGGAAAGCCAGGGCTGCAGCTACTCGGAAGTCCCCAGCCTCCAGAGTCACTGATACACAGCAGGATTTCAATCGATTCTCCTGGAAGCATCTGGCTGCAGCGAAGGGCAGGTTCAAATTCTGGTCTACCCTTCTGTGTCCTTCAAATACCGACACGTATGAGGATTTAGCCACCGGCAGGACGAGAGCCTGGGGGCTGCATGCGCGAGTGTATGTGTGCAGGTCTGTGTAGACACACGGCGGGGGGTGGGGGGGGGGCTCTGCTGGGCCAGGCCAAAGGCTCTGCCCTGCATTCCTCGGCAAAGGAATCTTCAGCGTCAGCTGTCTGCTGTTTCCTTTTCGTTCCTGGACCGCACACCCCCCACTGCCTCGAGTTGAAGGCTCTGAGAATCCTTCCCAAATTTGTCCCCAGGGAAAATGCCAGCCCAGCCAAGAGACTGAGAGGTCAGGTTCTGGGTGGTTCGTGGTTCCTGGTTCTCAAGTGAACAGAGGATGCAAATGGAAGGGGTTCTGTGTTTTCTCTTTCTTTCCTTTCCTTTCTTTCCTCCCTTCCTTTCTTTCTCTTTTAAAGGAAGTTAGAAGAAGGTCTGAGGGATGTAAGAGATTTCCGGAGGTACAAATCAGCTACTAAGACGGGCTGAAGGCTCTTCTGATGCAAGACAAAGAGGCAGCCCTGTTTCCCTCCGCCCCCAGCACCATCTCTGGCGCCTTCCATGGGACACAGAGAGCAGCAATGTGTCCTGAAATGGATTTGTTGGGCAGTCCAGGGCTTTGCCCAGAAACCCTCATAAATTAAGGCAAGCGACTTTGCCAGGGGAAGGGGGGTGGGCAGGGGTGGAGGGTACACTGGGAGCCTAATGAGCCCCAGGGACCTTAACACAGAGCTCATGTATTCATTCCCAGACCCTAGGGAGCAACAGCAAAGTGACTCTGGCAGCTCAGAGAGGCCAAGTAACCTGTCCATAGTCACACAGAGCTGGGATCTGAATTCTTTTCCACCAGTGAGATTTTCAGAAATACTGAAAGCATGGGTAGAAATGGCAGACCTTTGAGACTTTCCTGGGGCAGTCTTTGGGAGTTGGGGCACTCAGAAGCCAGCACCCACCTGCTCGAGGGTCTGCTGGGAGCGTGACAGTAAAGAAAGGGGACACTCCAGCTGGCCCACCCACCATCTCTTTTTGGACACTTCCATTTTGGCTAGCAGCCCAGCCCTTCTGGCTCATAGGCAGAAACAGCTATGACAAAAGTCCCTCCCATCCCAGAAAGAGGCTTTTTAAGAAATGCTTAAAACAGACACACAGCAAAGTAGAGAGCTCTTCGCTCGGCCCAACAGCAGGCAGCGATGCAGACATCAGAGCAGAAAGGAAAACTCTCAGTAGCCCTGATCAGCTGTGCGAGCCAGCACCCTCAGGGTCTCAGTTTCCCCAGCTCTAAATAAAAGTGCACAGCTGAATCCTCTGTTTTCAAACTGAAATTTCCTCGGGCTACCCCTGGGGAATCCCAGATAAACAGCTGCTGGGTTAACATGGGTTGGATCCCAGCTTCTCAGCCTCCTGCTCTTCCTGCGATGGTCCCCCAGAGCTCCGAAGGGCCCCATCTAAAAATCACCACATCCCTCTGGACACTCAAAGCACCCTCCGGTCACCTCCGCACCAAGGAGAAACAAGTCTCACCATCCGCATGGGAGGGAACAACCCCGGCCACCTCTGAATCACATTGGGGCTGGAAGTCCAGGAGGGCCACACGGGCTTGGACCAGGGACACCGGGTCCCTCATAAGTCACTCTGCCCAGAAGGTGGCTATGCCAGCATTACCAGCCCTGGGCAATTTCTTCCACCAGCCTCTGGCAATGTCCCCCATCACCAGGCTATAGGGGACTTTTTCTTGACTTCTATGTGTGTCAGCTTCCTTTCCCAATAAGAGAAAAAATTACCCGGAACAGTTCAACCTGGGGGTGGGCTAGGCAGTACTTCCTGTGCTCTCAGTCTGGATCCTGGCAGAGCAAGGAGGACAGGGAGGCCCAGAACAGAGAAGGGCCACAGCAAACACACTGTCATCTCAAGAGGCAAAAAGATCAGCCATGACCCAGACAACTTCATCACAGACCTGAAGTATGGAGCAAGCTAGCACCCAAAGCAGTCCTGTCCTGTAAGGTGGAGGACCTGAGGCTCAGAGAAGGCCAGCAGTTGGCTGGAGGTCACACCGCACACAGTGGCTGAGTAGGACCTGGAGTCCAGGTCTCCTGCATGCCAGTTCAAAGAACTCTCCACCTGTTTAAAGTTCAGACAGAATCAGCAGGAACCTCCCAGGGAAAGCACCCCACCTGCAAACTCAGGACAGGGTATTTTGATGGCACTGGGTGGTGACATAGTGAAATGTTTGTTTTGGTTTCCAAATCATCGCTTGACAACCTTGGCCTCTATACAGTTTCAGTGACCACATTTCCCACGTGGTACAGAACTACCCGGCTGAGGGGAAATCAAAGAAGTGGTGAGCGGGGCCAGAACTGGGGCACCTCGGCCAGGAGCTCTGGTCTGGGTTAGTGTTTCCAAAGCATGATTCTTGTACCACGAACGGCACACGAGATGATATTGTGTGCTACTCGGTTGAATTTTAAAATTTAGAAGGTATTTGGCAAATGAATAAACAAAATTGGCCTATCTATGCAGCATTAATTAGCAATAAAAAGCAACATTCTACATGCTACACTACAGATAACTTCAAGAACACAACCTCAGTAGAAGATCTTGCCACACAGGCTACATAGTGCATAATCCACTTACATGAAATGTCCAGGAAACACAAATCCATAGAAACAGACGTAGATCAGTGATTGCCAGGGCTGGGATGGGGATGAACTCCATCACCAGACAGGTATGGAGAAGCTTTTTGGCAGGGGGATGTGTGTTCTAAAAATGGATTGTGGTGATGGCTGCACAACTGTGAATTTTCTAAACATCACTTTTACACTTAAAGTGGGTGGATTTGTAACAGGCGAATTATGCCTCAGCAAAGCTATAAAATGATTTCATATAACTAGCAGTGTAGGGCGAGTACAGAATAGGGCCACAGATCATGGGTATAGGACCCAAAAACCTCCAGCCTGAAGAGTACTGAGCTATATGTGCTACACTGTTACAGAGACAAGAGGGAGCCTTCAGTTCCTGCAGGTGACCACAGAAAACCCTGGAGCCTTTTCCTTTCCTGGCCATGAACTTCCATTGGCCCCTTCTTGGGGTCCATGCTAGATGCCCTGGAAGGACCTAAAGCTTTCGGTGCCAACAGTCGGGAGATGAGACCTCAGCCCCATCTCCCTGACCATGACTTCTCTTAAGGGCAGGAGACTCAAGGTGGGCAGGGAGCTCAAACTCAGATTTACATATCATCAAAGCCCTTCGAGACAGTGTAGCCAAGTGGTTCTTAAACTTTCTTTGTAGTTCACTGTATGCTCACTTCCTCCAAAGTAAAAACCTCGTAAGAAACCCCCCACTATAGTGCATATGAAAAAGCAGAATGTGAAGTGTAAATTTATATCATAAGCTCAAGTACCTGTCACTACCATCTTAAACTCAACTGACATGATTGACGAGGCTCTTTTGATACATTAACACTGCAGATGGGGACTATGGGTGACAATTTCATATTCAGGTTACCTCTGTCCCCAGTTTCTGCTGCAAACCATGAACAAGATCTTGTCACACACAGAGATAAATAGCTGTGAATGGGAATCGTTTAAAGCAGCTTGCGGAGTAATCTGGGAATATTCTTCAGGCAAACGGAATTCAAAGCCAACCATTGACAAGCGAGCACATTAACAGAGTCCAGCAAGACAACAGTAAGAATTTAAGGGTGAGTGGGAATATTCTTATGACTGAAAGACCATCTAGACATATTTTAAGTAATAATTTTTATGAAGCATTTAAGGAACCTCCAAAAGCACCACAGCAGAAGCTTGGGACTCTTTAAGAAGAGTTCTAGCCCAAGGGATGCTTGCTTTGGAAAAATCTAACATGAGCCCTTAAAGATGGGTCTTTTTAATTAAAAAAGAAAAAGAAGGAGAAGGAGGAGGAGAAGGAGAAGGAGGAAAAGAAGAAGAGGAGGAGGAGGAAGAAGGAGAAGAAGAAGAAGGAGAAGGAGGAGAAGGAGAAGGAGAAGGAGAAGGAGAAGGAGAAGGAGAAGGAGAAGGAGAAGGAGGAGAAGGAGAAGGAGGAGAAGAGAGGAGGAAATGAAGAAGGGGAGGAGGAAGAAGGAGGACAGTGCACACACCCCACAGAGGGAGGAAGAAAGTCGCCCGCATTCCACCTGTCTCAGCAACACCGGCTCATTCCAGGCCAGTGCCAGAAGCTGATATCACACCCCACACCCTGAGTGCAACTTGAACACAGCATTGCTCAACCCCAACCCACCTCATTGTGACACCAGTATCTCCTTAGTAGCCAGGTCCAAAAAGCACACACACAGCCAAACAAGCACAGCGCAAGCCTGTGGCATGACGACACAATCAACAGTGGCAGGTGGGAGGGCCCAGCCCTCCCCTCCCTGAGTTTCACCATTAAAAAAGCAATTGTCTTTCTCTGGATTGCCCAGACAAGGCTGACCACCAAAGGCACAGGAGTGACCTCCCTACAAAAGGAACCAGGCCATTCTTAGTCCTCTACAGAGCAAAGTATTCCAGGGAAGAAGCTCATCCTGCTGAAAGCGGGCCCTGTGTGTGAGACCAGCCCAATAGCTCTGGGCAGTTTTGCTCCCTGCTAGCTAAACAAAGTGCCTATCACGGTTAATAACATCCCCTTGATTTTTTTACACCTGGCCAAAAGCATTAAGCTCTCTTACTCTCCCCTTAAGCAACTGTGGGTGGATTTTATATTGCCGTTTCTCTGATGAGGAAACAGGCTTGCCAGTGGTTTGACATTCTCTCCAGCAGAGCACCTGCACCTAGCACCCTTCCTAGCTGCTACTGGGACAAGGGAAGGAAACCCACACCAAGCTCCCTGGGCAGACGTTAGGGATGAAAAAAAAACCAAGTCTTTGGTTCAGAACCATGGATCCAAATGCAGAGCTGACAGCACGCCCTGGCCCAGAGGTCCCTCTCCCACACAGGCCCGAGACACAGCAGACAGACCCCTCTCCTCTTATCAGAAAGCAGAGCAGACACCAGCATTCTCAGCCAGGCTGCAGGCAGGAAGCTCAGTCACTTTCCCAGCTAGGGAATCTGGGCTGGGCAGGAACACACTAACCAGTCCTGCGGAAAGTGTGTCCCCAGCTCCAGCCAGAGTCTGTGGCCTGGGTCCATCCAGTATCTTCCAGCCCGAGGTTATTTCCTCCCGGGGGTCTCTAGGGCTAACTTCACTGTGGCTCAATAAACCCTAAGACTTCGGGCATGTGGAGAAGAGCAGGCATTTTTAGAAGCTTGTAGCCAATCTGCGGCATTGTTCTTCTCCAGGCCTGGGATCTGGACTTTACAGAACTGAAGATAACAGACCCTGGTCCAAGAAGATAGGTACAGATCCAAGCATTGTCCCATGCATGATCTTATTTAATTTGAGGGAAAAAAA
The DNA here is from genome assembly GCA_004027455.1 of Hydrochoerus hydrochaeris. Lineage (NCBI taxonomy): Eukaryota > Metazoa > Chordata > Mammalia > Rodentia > Hydrochaeridae > Hydrochoerus > Hydrochoerus hydrochaeris. The sequence continues at coordinate 94,083 of PVLA01004562.1, read as the reverse complement.
AAAAAGGAGTGGGATTTTCTTTCTTAATCTATTGAGGGAGGGGAACCTACCTCCCACATCTTTTGGGGAAATACTTAAATCAAATCCTGACTTCACCGTGTACTGGCCAAACTGCCTCAGGCAAGTCACTTTGAATCTCTGCCCCTCAGTTTCCTCCTCTGCGAAATGGGATGAGACTGCCTCGCACTGTAATGTGAAGACCAAATGAGATCATATATACCGCTGGATATTACGTCCCTGAGGAAAGAATGTGTCAGACCAGCGACAGCCCGCCAGGATCGTCCCACTGTACTCCGCAAGCAGCCCGTTCTCAGATCTAGGTAACCGAGTCTCCCTCCCGTGCAGGACGCTCTGCAAGGCCAGCTTGCCGCCCACCGGCCAGGCTCAACAGTCAGCCGGCCCTCGCCCCTCAGCCCCCTCCCGCACACCCGCAAGCCGCGGCCGCCGAGCCTGGGCGCCCCCAGGACGCAGCGGGGAGGGCGGCCCCACTCACCTCCGCTTGTATTCATCGCGCTCGCGCTTCACCTTGGCCAGCACGTTGTAGAGCGCGCGGATCTCGGGCGTGATGGTGTCGATCTGCACGCCCACGCCGTCAGGGTGCACCCACGACACGCCGGGGCCCTGCACCGTCTCCACGCCGCCGCCGCCTGTGCGCCGCACCTGCGTGTAGCTCCAGATGGTGCCGGGCAGGCGACCGTAGTGCTGCGGGTGCGAGCCGCCGCCGGGGGGCGGGCCGCCCAGGGCCGCGGCGTTGGTGTTGGCGTTGGGGCCGGGCGCCGGGGGCCTCAGCAGCTCGGGGCCGGTCTGCACGGCCTGCTCACGGGAGAAGGTCTTGTAGCGCAGCCGCCGGTCGCGCTCGCTCTGCCGCTGCTCCAGCTGCTTCTCCAGCAGCCGGTTGCGCCGCTCCAGCTCGTGCACCTTGGCCAGGAAGCAGCGGAAGCGCACGTTGAGCCCCTTAAGGAGGTGGATGTTGGAGCCTAGGTCGTCCCGCAGCGCCGCGGTCACCGGCGATGGCCCCGGCCCAGCCCCGCCGCCGCCGCCGCCGCCACCTCCTGGGCATCCGCCGCCGCTGCCGCCGCCTCCGGGCGGGCAGCCGAAGGCCAAGGCCATCTCTCCGAAGAGCAGCGAGTTCATCATGCGCCGGCTGCGCGGCTCAGGGCCCCGGGCCCGCGGCTCCAGGTGCGGCTCCAGCTCCGGGCAGGGCTCCCGGCGAGGCCGGGCCAGGGCGGGCGCGGGCTCCAGTGCGGCCGGCCGGAGGCTCCAGATGCGCGCCAGATGCGGCCTCCGCAGCAGCAGCGGGCCGGACGGTCCCGAGACGCGGGCGCTGAAGCGAGGGACAGAACACCACGGCTCCTGGGGTGCAGAGGAGGCCGCGGGGCTGCACCGAGCTGCGAGGGTCTTCGATCCCACCGCCGGCGCTGTCAGAGGCGATGTGCAGGGGCCGCGGCAGCCGCGCGCGGAGGACTCTCGCCAGCGCTGCCCTTCTGCGGTGGGCCCCGCCCACTGCAGACCTTGGCCCCGCCCCTGGACCGGCCCCCGCCCACCCCTCCACCCTCTGCAGCGTTCCTGGAGCACTGGCTCCGCCCTCAAAACCCGCAGCGCCCGACCACGCCCACAGACCGCGGTTCCGCCCACAAGTGGCTCCGCCTCCTTCTCCGCGGCCGGCTCTGGTGCTGCAACTCTGGCTCCGCCCCGCTCCCGGCTGGACCACGCCCTCTCCTGCGTCCGGTCCCCTAACTCGGCGCTGCTCCGAGTCCGCCCCAGAATGCGGACCGCAGAGATGCACCAAGGACGGGTTGGCTGGGACCGCCGCAAAGCCAGCCCAGCCTCTTAAAGGGGCCGGTAGCTTTGCCAGTGCTCGCTCCCCCGCTTACGGAGCCCCCTCCCCATCTTGTCTGCAGAGGAGGCTCCGCTTCTCTGTCCTCCCCTGCCCCAAATTCCCACGGATCGGGTGACGGCAGCCTGGAAGAGAACCGCAGCATCCGAAGGTGCTCGGCAGCCGCTCCCACCCTAGCCTGGTCGGCGCAGAACGCCCTCCCCGGGGAAGGGAACGCGCTTCCGCCCGCACGTCCCCCACGCAGTCCCCCACGCGGCCGATCCCCGGCTGCACGCCTCCAGAGCTAGGATCCTGACTTACTCCTGGGCACTGCTTGTACCCGGGCCCTCGGAGCTCAGGGCCAGGAAGATCAAGCAGAGACCTTCAGGAATGACACCCGCAAGCTCGGCCTGGGCGTTTACAAACACGCGCGCGCACACACACACACATACACACCACACACACACTGAGAACTGGCAGCCCACTAGGGGTCCCTTACCTCCCACCACATTAGTAAGGGCAGCACGGAGGAGGAACCCGTCTAGAGAATTCATTCATTCATTCATTTATTGAGATATTTGCACACCTGCCATCCTAAAGGCTAAGTTCTCCAGTCTCCGGAGCCAGTGCAAACGTTAGTATCTGTCAGGTGTCATACTCCCTCATTATCTCCATTTTACAAAGAACATTACTGATACCTAAGAGGCCCGAAAGATCCCAAAGCGCATGTTTTAACCTGGCTTCCTGTTTCCTTCCGCTTTTGAGCTTCACCACAAACCTCAGAGGGAGGGGACCCTCTCCTTTGAAAGCCTATGGCTTATATTCTGTGCTCTTAACCAGATAGGTGACATGTTCCAGATTCTCCTGGCCATATATTTTTTACATTGCCATTTGATTTTTGTCTTGTATGTTTGTCTTGTCTCTTTGTGTGTAAGCTTAAGGGTAGGTGCCCAGCTTGACAAGAATGCCTTTCTGTTCTTGGTGACAAAAGAGACATAAAAGAGACACAGGCTTGCTCTGTGGTGGTGCTGTGGTTGTGATGTTACTCTTCTGTGATTTTCATTCAGTCTCAGGAGCAGGCCCTCCCCAGATTGCCCTCCCTCCACCCTAGCTCCTCCATCCCTGCCAAAACAGACTCACCTTTGAGCTTCCAAACTGGCCTGTCTGGAAATCTTTCTCTACTTAACCCAGCCCAGACGGGCTCACTGCTCTTTATTCTTTGTGTTCTTGTCTCTTACTGATTGTTTGTTTGTTTGTTTGTTTTTTATCTAACCTTAAAATATCAAAAACCTTTTGCCTTGAAGAAGAGGTTCTTCAGTCTCACCAAGGCAAATGAAGACAGAATTTTGAGGAGTCCAAAAAGCCTTCGATGAAATCCAACATACAGTCACAATTAAAAAAAAAAAAAACTGTAGAAGGTTCTTATCTTGCCAGGCATGCCTGTGATCCCAGCACTTGGAAGGCTGAGGCAGGGAGATTGCCATGAGTTCAAGGACAGCCTGAACTACATAGCAAGACCCTGTCTCAAAAACTTAAAAAAGAGGGATCAGGGATTTAGCTCAGTGGTACAGCACCTAGCTGGCAAGTGTGAAGGCCGGTACCAAAAAAAGCCTTGAAGAAAAGGACCTTATAAAAGTCATTTATGATAAACCAATAGCCAACAGCATATTAAGTGGAGAAAAACTGAAAGCTTTCCCTTTAAAATCAGAAACAAGACTAGGATGTTCACAGTCACCATTACTATTCAGTATACTTCTTGAAATATTAGCCAGAGCAATCAGGCAAGAGAAAGAAAGAAAAAGGACATGTATAGGAAAGGAAGAAGTCAAGTTATCATTATTTGCAAGATGACATAATCCTCTACATAAGCAGCCCCAAAAGCAATGTAGCAAGATACAAAGTCCACACACAAAAATCAATAGCATTTCTGTCCACCAATAAGAAACTCATGGAGAAAGAAATTAAGGAAACAACACTTTTCACAATAGCATCAAGAAAAATTAAATACCTGCCAAGTAACTTAACCAAAGAAGTGAAAGACCTTTACAAAAAAAACCCTAAAATACTCTGAAAAAAGAAGATAGAAGGAGATGTCAGAAAATAGGCAGATATTCTCTGTTCCTAGATGGGCAGAACCAGTGTGGTCAAATGGCCATGCTTCCAGAACTGATACTAACACAATCCCGATCAAAGTGCCGTAACATTCCTTACAGAACTAGAGAAAGCAACCCTAACATTCATACAGAACCAGAAGAGACCTAGACTAGCAAAAGCAATCCTGCGCAACAAGAGCAAGCCAGGAAAACCAGTAATTTTGGACTTTATTTATACTGCAAAGATACAGTGATATAGGGCCAGGGATTTAGCTCAGCGGCATAAGCACCTGCCTTGAAAGCACGCAGTGGTGAGTTCAATCCCTGGTACAAAAAAAAAAAAAAGATACAGTTCTATAAACAATAGATATGTAGATCAGTGGAACAGAATTAAAGATACAAAACAACTCTAAGCACATTCAGCTACCTGGCCTTTGACAAAGGGGCCAAAACCATATGCTGGAGGAAAGATAGCCTGTTTAACAAAGAGTACTGTGGAAACCGGCAGAAGATTGAATCTAGACCCGTATCAATCACTACATACTAAACTAAGACCAAAATGGGTCAAAGACCTAGGCATGAAATTAAGAACACTTAATCTGCTGAAAGATAAAATATGTAAAACTCTTGAAGACATAGGTGTAGGAGAGGACTTTCTGAACAGAACCCCAGTTGCATGAGAGATAATAGCAAGAATCAACAAATGAGATCATATCAAATTAAAAAGCAAAGGAAACAATCAACAGTGTTAAAAGACAATCTATAGAATGGGGAAAAGAAATTTTGCCAGCTATTCCTCAGGCAGAGGACTAACTTCTAGAATATGTAAAAAACTCAAAAGAATTAAGCCTGCCAAAATCAAAGACTCAATCAAAATACAGACAACTGAAATGAACAGAAAAAGAAATACAGATGGCCAGTAAATACATGAATCTCTGACCATTAAAAAAAATGCAAATTAAAACAACACTGAGGGACAGGCATAGTGGTGCACGCCTATAATCCCAGAACTTGGGGAACTGAGGCAGGAGGATTACTGTGAGTTCATGAGTTCAAGGCCAGCCTGGGCTCCATACTCGGTTCAAGGCCAACCTGAACTGCATAGGGAGACCCTGTCTAAAAAAAAAAAAAACACTGAGATTCCATCTGACTCCAGAAAGAATGGCAGCATCAAATAATCAGATACCAACAAATGCTGGCAAAGCTGGTAGGAAAAGGAACTGTCTGCGATGCTGTGAAACATAAACCAGTACAACCATTATGGAAATCAGTATGAAGATTTCCTCAAAAAACTAAAACTAGAAATTCCATTGAGCCCAGCTATTTCCTTCCTAGGTATCTTCCCCAAGAGCTAAGTCATCGCATTGTGGTGACTCATGTTTATAGCAGCATAATTCACAGTAGCTAAATCTTGCAAGTGGCCTATACATCTACCACCATATGAATGGTTAAAGAAAATAAGGTATTAAAAATGGGCATCTAGGGTCAGGATTTAGTTCAGCAGCATAAGTGCCTGTCCAGCAAGTTTCGAGGTCGTGAGTTCGATCCCCAGTATCAAAAATAAACAAATAAATAAAAATGGGCATCTGAGATGAATGCACACTTCTCAGATGAAGAAATACAAATGGAAAATAAATACATGAGAAAATGTTCAACATCATTAGTCATTCAAGAAATTCAGATTAAAGCAACACTGAGGTTTCATCTCACCCCAGAAAGAAGGGCCATCGTCAAGAAATCAACTAGTAACGAATGCCAGAGGGGCTGTGGGGGAAAAGGAACCCTTCTTCACTGTTGGTGGGAGTGTAGACTGGTGCAACCACTGTGGAGGTCAGTCTGGAGATTCCTCAAAAAACTAGGATTAGAGGTCCCATTTGACCCAGCTATTCCCCTCCTGGATATTTTCCCAGAAGATTTAAAAACATCATACCACAGCGATATATATGCACCACTGTTTATAACAGCAGAATTTATAATAGCTATTAAACAACCCAAATACCCATCAACCGAGGAATGAATAAAACAGATACGGTATTTTTATACCATGGAGTACTACTCAGCTATAAAGGATAAACTCAAAAGTTTTTATAGATAAATGGATGCAACTTGAGATCATACTCATAAGTGGAAAAATCAGACTCACACGTGTTAACATATTTTCTAGTGTAAGAAACTGAAAAAGTAAATAAGATTCAAAATGTACAATAGATACTGTAAAGGGGAAAAAACTGCTCAAAACTCACAGTGATTCTCCTGCTTTACCCTCTTGAATGCTGTGATTACAAACAACAGGAATGAGGGAAAGGAGAAAAGAAGGGAAAAGGGAAAAAAAATATATATATATATATGCACAAGATAGCTGAAATAACTATACTACTAATTTCTATTAGTTTATTGAAAAAAAGTTTGTGCTTATATTGTGTGATCAACTTTTCACGCCTATATCTTGTAATCTGAAAGACTGATGATAGCAATATATAATATATTGACCATTATTAGTCTGATATTGTCTTGTTTTGAAATTCTCTATCGTTTTTATTGTTTTGCTCTTGCAAATAAAAAAAGAAAATGTGATATTTGCACACAACGGAGCCCTAGTCTGCCGTGAAGGAGGGTACGCTTGAGTCCTTTGTGGGGAAAGGGGCACACCTCGAAACCATAACGTTACACGAAATGAATCTGACGCACGAATTTCAACACCATATGGTTTCTCAAAATACACACAAAGAGTGAAATAAAAGATGGATAGAATGTTAGGGGGGAAAACCCAGCCAGAAAGGAAGAGAGAGGTCGGAGATGTAAAATGAACTGAGATGTTTTTCATGAGCCTGTCCCGACCCCTCACCATGAACGTAACCAATAAGTTCTGTAAACACGCACTAACAAAAGGAGGAATTCTGAGGCATGCATGGCACTTGGATGGGTAGCAGTTGTATCTTTCTATTTACTATTCTCTAAGTGAAATTTAGCATTTTCTTTGATTATGAATATAGGCAGCAAGTAGAAGTCACTGTGATTTTTGTCATTAATAGAAATCACAGGCAGCTGGGCGTGGTGGCACATGCCTGTAATATCAGCACTCAGGAGGCTGAGACAGGAGGATTGCTGTAAGTTCAAGGGCGGCCCGGGATACATACTGAGTTCAAGGCCAGCCCACACTATAAAGCGAGATCTTGTCTTAAAAAAAAAAATCACAGATTGATCAGTATCACACTACAGTTTACTGTGGGTATCTGACAAGATCGGTTAAATTACTACAGCTCTGACAGTCATATTAGACTACCCGTAAGAAGCACAAATTTACTATATCACAATTTTTTTAGTACTTTGACATCTGTGTTTAAATCATTTTCATGGCATGCGTTAAAAGTTCACCCCAATGTATTTTAAATATTATTCTGAGAAGGGTTGCTAGGTTTCACCAGATGCCCAAAGGGCCTATGGAAAGGATCTTTCCTGCCACAGTGTTGCTCTGGATTTGGGGTGTGAACTCTTCCCAGGGGAGAGTGGGCAGAGCGGCCCTGTCTAGAGCACTGAGAGGTTGAGACATTCTGTGATCATCTTTTTGTTTTTCTTTTTTTGAGACAGGTTCTCACTAGCAGTTCATGCTGGCCTAGCATGGCCTTGAACTCACTGGGATTCTCCTGCCTCAGCCTCCTGAGTGCTGTAATTACAATTGTGCACCATCATGCCTGGCTCCGTGATCACTTACTGGGTACCTACGTGGGCACTGAAAGCTGAGGAAGGAGGCCCTGGAGTGCTGGGGGAGCTACTGGAGGCACCCAGAGACCATCCAGAGGTACAGGAGGGTGGAGAAGGAAAGTAGTTGGATTCACAGATGGCCAAGCACAGGCCAGAAGAGTTGGAGGATTTGGCAGAAGTGACACGTGAACTCGAATTTCAGTTGAGCTGTGACATATACACAAATGAGAGGGCTGGAAAGTAGTTCTGTGGCCACAGAGGAGCTAAGGTGAGATGTCATACACACTGCTTTCCATGTCTAAGATGGGTAGGGAGGGCTACCTAATAAATCGCCTTCCAGCGAGGGGACCAACCATCTCTGTTCCTTGAGGCTGAGAGGGTTTCCCTCAACCTGGGACTTCTAGTACCAAATTCCAGCAGGTCCCAAGCAAAATAAGAGGCAATGGTCCCCCTACTTTCCGCCTATGTAAGGACCAGATGCCCTTGACTAAGTCAGTAATACTCTTTGCGTTTTAACCACAATCCTCATTCTTTCACATCTTGCTTAAGCAAACCAGAAAGCCCATAAATGCATAAAACAGCAGGAGGGAGGCAGCTCCCACAGTTCCACACCCTGCACCCTCTCTGGCACCTGAGCTCAATCCTGCTGCCAGGAAGAATCAACGCATCCCCCAGCCCCAGCCCCAGGCTGCATTTTCTAGAACATTCCCAGCAGGCTTCTTCATGGGGAAATGAAAGAGGGCAGTAAAACATGATGGTACAGAGGAAAAGGAGTGGCCACAGGGCTCGTGATGCTGCAGGTGAAATTAATCCTCCCGGCAGCACAGGAGATTCTTGAGATGTCCAAATCTTTCCTCTCCACAAAAACAATAATGACAACATCAGCCAAAAAAAAAAAAAGAGTTGGCAGAAAAGGTGACTCTTGCTCATTTTGGCACCAGCGGCACTTGTGAGATCTCACCTTCACAAGCACCTCGGGGCTTACACACAGCTTAAGCTGGCGGGTGGCTGGACAATTACTGTGGGTGGTTTTGCCTCCTTGAACAGGGCGTGGATTCCCCAAAGTCAGGGTGTCAGAGCACCCCACTGGCTGTCCTGACGGTGCTGATCTTGGTCAGCAGGCTGGGGAGGACCTACATGCTTCCAGTACCTTCCACCAGAGATGAGGAGGCCTCAGACAGCTGGCCTGGGCCAGCACAATGCATTTGGTGGTTAAGAGCAGAGGATCCCTGGCCTGGCACCATCCTGTGTTACCCTGCTGACCTGCAGCAAGCTGCTCAGCCTCTCTGTGCCTCAGTCTCCCCAGATGGGAGGGTTGTGGTCCACAGGGTTGCTGTGCAGACCAAACAGGGGTACACTGTGAAGCACTAGCTGTCAGGATTCAATGTCCCTCAAACCCAGCGTGTGTGCCAAACCCTTAGGTGGTGGCTCGAGCCCCATGTGACAGGCACCGTGAAGTCTGCAGGGCTGACAGAGTCTCAGGAAAGCCACACATGCAAGTGGGCTCCATCCCTGATTCCCACGGGACACTGAGTGTCTCCCTCACCCCAGCTCTCCCACTAAAACTCCATGTAAAGGCCCTTCTTGCAGATGGGAAAACTGAGGTTCACAGGGAGGAAAGGGCCTATCCATGAATGCACAGTTCATGACACGACTGACCCTGAATCCAGCCTTGTTCTCCCAGGAGGTCTGTCTCTGGCTGTAGCTCCTTCCACAACATCTTGGATGGGACCAGCCACCCTAGCCCACGGCGTTGAATTTGTACAGGTGCACAACCCCGCTATATTCACCGGAGCGCTTCCTGTGTACCAGGAAGCTCCTGGGCTTAGCTCCAGAAGGTGCTCAGACTTTCCTCACTCTAGACTCCCTTCCCGCCTCTTCCAGAACTTGGTGTAAATGAAATCTGCAGTAAGTTTCCTGACTTCTTTGGCTCAACCCTATGCTTACGAGAACCACCCACTGGTTACATGCAGCCCAGCCCTTCTTTGATTCATGGAGTTGCACTGCATGAATACATGGCGACTGATCTCTTCCCTTCTGCTGCAGATGGACGTCCCGTGGACATCTGGACCATCCTGGGCCCTTGGAGGTAGAGCTGCGGGGCCTTTCCATATATTTTTTTTGCAAACTTAAGTACCTAGTCCTCTTGGGTCCAGGCCTGGAGAAGGCACCCCTGCATTATCAGAGTGAGCCTGTTTAGCACCAGTGCGTACTACCCGACAGCGTTCCAAATGGCCACTCGGTTATATGCCCTGCCAACGGGGCAGGAGGGTTCCGGTTGCCCACACCCTGCCTAAGAGTAGTACCATCCTTCCTTGTGTTTTACACCTCCTGCCAGCATGTCCTTCCAGAAGCCTTCAACCAGGGTAGGACCACTTCTCAGGGTAGCCTTTATCTCTCTGTAATGTGTCTTCCAGGTCACCGTCCCCTTCATCTCTCAGAGGGACACATTTCGAGCGAGGAAAGGAAACCCCCAACATGACCCTTGGCTCCAGCTCTACCAGGCAGATACCAGCCCCAGGCACCCCAGCCCCAAGACATTCTGCTTTCACCCTCTTCTCAATACAGCCAGAAATCTCCCCCCGCTGTGTCCCCTAATTCATTTAAAGGCCAATGCTTACCATGACTGGATGACATAGATGACATAGATGCTGGCTTCTCAGAGTCTCAGTTTCCCCATCTGCAAAATGGGAATGATTAGAGCTAAATAAAAGGCATTCTTGGGAGGATGCCTGGCAGAGAGGAAGTGCCACTTTAGGGTAGTTTTACCAGGTCCCTGAAAGCCTATAGCCCTCTCTTAGGGGAGACAAGCCTTTCCCACCTCTTCTTATCTTTATCAGAAAGCTTATCAAGTGGCATCTCTGACCTCAGGGAAGAACAGGTGCCTGTACCTTCTCTCCCCTGCACATGCGCACCTCACCTCTCCTCACCTACCTGCTCCAGTCAGATCGGACAGACATGGTTTAGGGACACTTAGCTGGTGCCAGCACTGTACTGAGCACTTTTTACACATTGTCTCACTCTACACTAATCCATTTGAGAGAATCATCACTCCCATTCTATGGATAGAGAGCCTGAGGCCAGGAGGGGAGAAGCCAGGTGACCAAGGCAAGCTTGTTTCCTGCATTCCAGAGCCTGGAGCTCACACTCCAAAATCTCAAGCCAGTCCTGGATGGACACTGCATGGTCCACACCAATCTGAGGGCAGAGGAGGACCCTGCAGGTGCATGGGGGACCAGAGCTGCATGGACGAGTAAGTGAGTTGTCACCAAGGAGTCCCCGGGAGCTCCAGAGGCCACATGGCTGGGCAGGGGTCTCCTCACTCTGCAGGGCCCCCTGCAAAGGCAGGCTCGGCTGCGCATTAAAAGTCAAGCTGGTTATACCCCACTGACCCCTCTTCCAGCTTCTGGTTTGCACATGGCTTTGTTGTGGGTCAGGGGAAACACTCTGAGGAAAGCAGGACAGCTTCTCTGTGGCCTGTGGTCCTATTTCCACTGAAACAAAGGTCCCGGCAGCAGGGACATCTCCTGGGAGATGAGGCAACAGAGAGGGTGGGTCAAAGGCCCTCTTCCCGGAGGCCGCCCTGCCAGCCACGAAGGAAGAATGCTCTGAGCTCATCCCAGGCCCTGCTGACAGAAATGGCTCCCTAATTGTCCTCCGCACAACTGGGAAATTACTCACCAGCTGGAAGTCACCATGTCAGCAGGTGACTTCCCAGATGGCGATGGCATAATCCCATAGGCCCCAGAGACTTCCTTGGTCTACACTTGCCCTACACCTGCCAGCCCGACTCGAAACAGATTCTAGGGCTCCTTAAGTGTCCAGCAACATAATTGACTCAATATATCTTGGCGCATCTGTAAGCTGGAGGGCTGTCCAGAAGGGGTCACACATCTACTGTCATTGGCGTGGAAAGAGAGCCTGTGCTCGTCACCGAATTGAAAAAGCACAGTATAAAACACAGAAGGCAAGAAGCTGGGGAGGTAGCTCAGTGGTGCAGTGCTCATTTAGCATGTACCAAGGACCTGGGTTCAATTCCCAGCACTGCAAAGAAAAGAAAAAGAAAAAAGAGGCATGCATCTTAAAAGGTGTGTTTGGTTTATAACTGTGGGCTTGTCCATGTGTAGACGCATAGAAAAAATCGAGAATGGTATCTCAAGAGTTCAGCAGATGATTTTTTTTTACTTCCTGAAACCCTTTTGTTTCATGAATAGCAAAATGCTCTGAGCATTATGTCATGTAATTCTCACAACGAGACAATGAGATTGGTAAAAGCCCTGCGCCCTTTTACAACAAGCAGCGATTACTTTTATAAGGAGAAAAATGAAAAAAGCTATTTTTGCTTTCCAACACCCCCCACCACATTTATTGAATATGGATGTACACAAGGCACCTGACCGTGTGGGAGCTTTAAAGAGGGACTCTGGCACTTGGCTTCAAGATCTCAGCCCCAGGTACCTAAATAGCCAGACACCAGCTGGAGTCTGGTGTGTGACCCTGGAGGGGCTCCAGGCAAAGGAAGTGTTAAGAGAACTCGGAGCAGGACATGGCTCTGGGGCAGTGAAGCAAATACTAACTGAGCACTATGACTGCCTTTGCTCCGAGGGCCTCCTCCCGGTTCAGGCTCACAGCCGCCCTGAGCGGGCACAGCATCCATCCGGGCACTCATGAGGAAATCCAGGCTCTTTCAACCTCACCGGGTTCCCCAGGGCTGTGAAGCTGGTCCTAATGGACCCTGGCTCTGACCTCCAAAGTCCACGCTATCTCTCCTGCCCACCCCCACCCCACTCCCACCACCGCAGGAGATGTCAAACACAAGCAGCTTGAGGGTCTGGATTTCCCTTACAGGTAATATTTCAACAGCAGGGCGGGCCACAGAAAGTGATTCTCTCCCCATGCCTGTCTTCCTCTTTAGGGTTTCTGTGAGGACCAGGAGGAGCCCCAGGTGTTTCAGGGCAGATGCAGCAGAGAGGATCATGTGCACCTGGAAACGTGCTCCCGCCTAACCCCGGGAGTGCAGGGTCTGACAGAGGCTGCTATGGGCGCTGGGTCCCGGGCTCAGGCACCTGGGTTTGTATCTGTTCTGTGGCGATTAGCAGCTGGGAGACCCTGGACACCAGGAGGAGGGAGAGACTGCCTTCCAAAGAGGGCTAAACACCGTGCCTGACTGTAACCACCGCTCAGCCACGGCGCTGTCACCAGCCCCTATTTCCAGCCTCATCTTGAGTTGCCATGGTTGGGTACTAAAGGTGGAGTTTCAGCACCACCCAAGGTTTATGCTTCCCTGGCAGAGCTTCCTGCCCTCCTTAGACGGTCCCTCCGATGGAGTCTCCACCCCTATGGCCACCCACTTCCTCCCCACAAGATGCCAGGAGACAGAGGCTGGTGGCCTTACACTCCTCCCAGAGATGGTTCCATATAAAAGAGCCCTTTAAAACGCTTGTTCCGTCTTGTTCTGTTGTATTTTGCTACCTTCAAAATAATAAAAAATTAAAATAAAAAGTAAATAACAACAAAACAGATCAGTAAGGTACTGAGCAAGCTGAAACACGATATAACTAAACAGATAATGGACTTGAGAAGCAAAAGGAGGAAAAGAAAGCGCTCTAAAGGATATGACTGCATGTATGTTTAAGTGTGTAGGATTGATGACTATGTTGCTAGGTTTTTGTTGGATCATTGAACAGAACTGTTCACAGCCTGTTCAAATGTCCACTTTGTATGCTTTAATTTTGTAACTTGAACAACTATATCTAGAAGACAATATGTAATTTATCAACTAGTGATTTCTTACTGTTTTTTTTCTTTTTCTTTGAAATTCTGAATTGTTTCTTCCCTTTTTTTCTGTTTTGCTTTTTTTTCCTCTTTAAATAAAATTTTAAAAATAAAATGAAACACCTAATGGCAAGGATTAGGTTCTGGGAATCTCAGAAATATTTGCAGCACAAAATAATACTGTTAATAAAACTAATGAGGATTTATTAGATACCTCAGAGCCACTGGGCTTTGATCTGAATCCATTACACACATGCCCATGTTTCACTGTCTCATTTCACAGAGGGAGAAACTGAGGCTGAGGCAGCTCAAGTGACGCAAATGTCGCACAGCCATTGGTGGTAGGGTCAGGATCGTGACTCCCTCCATACAAGCCGAAGCCCCTGCTCTGTCTCTGTCCCCTATCTGCCTCTGATTTGCCGTTCCTAGATGCAGTGGGTGGTGATGCATGGACCTTCACCCCTGCGCCCAAAACCAAAAGCTCCCCACCTCCTGGGCAGCCATGGTGAACCTCTCCCCATTGGAGATGACCTCTGAGTGTGTCTGAGTGTGAGAGTTCACCTGGCCAGGTACCAGGGGTCCCCTAACCCTAGCCCTCCTCTTTGGCTGCCAGGGAGATTTCACTGTCCCAAGTCACAGGCAGGATTGCAGAGCACAGCTCACCTTCTATGACCTGGACATTGGTCACCTACCTGGGGTCCAGACCCACTCCTGTGCCTACCCCTCCACTGCCTCAGCTGAAAGGTGGCTCGTAGCAACAGTGGTAGTGTTCAGAAGTGCAAATGGGGGACAACCCTGGGGACCAGAGAGGGGTCCACAGGCTTCTGTCCTGTGGCTCACTTGGGTGTGACCCACCCTCACCTGCCCCTAGCCTTCCCAGCTGAAAACCACAAAAGCCTTCCAGTTCTGCAGGTCCAGCATTCTCCCAAAGAGCCCCCTTCCTTCTCTGCGTCCACAACACCGCAGAGTGGCACCCTTCCTGCTCCCGAGGAGTTCAAGTGGGAGACTGCAGTAGTGGAAAGACAAGGGAGTTGTGTAGCCACAGTGTTCTGGGTTCTAATCCCGGCTCTTATCTCTTTACCCAAGCTGTCTGAGCCTCTGTTTCCCCACTGTAAAGGGGGCTGGTGTAATGCCTGTCCTTAATCTATACTCACGGGAAGAGACACCTGGTGAGACTTCACTTTGTACTCTCTGGGGTGGCTCTCCCCAAGAAAAAAGGAAAATCAGCCACACACTGTAGTGCATGCCTAAATCCCCAGCCCTCGGGAACGTGGTACCATGGAACATTAATCGGGCTCCACAAGGAAGGAAGTTCTGACACCTGCCCGCCTACTACGTGTAGAGGATCCCAGAAGACACCGTGCTCAGTGAGATGCAAAGAACAAGCACTACGTGACCCCGCGTGCATGGAACCCGGCTCAGACAAATTCAGAGAGACAGAAAGTGGCCCAGCGCCCTCAGCAGCTGAAGGGTGAGACGGTGGGAAGGCCGCGTTTATTGGGAGGCAGACAGATAATCTGGGGTGGGGAATAAGTTCTGGAATAGGGGTGATGGTTGCACAATGTTGGGATTGTACACTGAAAAACAACCGAGATGGCTGGGTGCAGCTGTGTTTGCCTGGAATCCCAGCACTCTTGGAGGCTGAAGCAGGAGGCTTGCAAATTCGAGCCCAGTATTGGCAACATGATGACTTAGGAAGACCAAATCTCAAAATAAAAGAAAAATAATTCAAAAGGCCTGGGGATGTAGCTCAATGTGAAGGCCCTGAATTCAATCATCAGTACCGAAAAACAAAACAAAACAAAAAGTTAAAATGATACCTGGCATGAAATCCCAGCTACCAGGGAGATTGGAGCAGGAAGATCATACATTCAAGGCTAGGCTGGACAACTTAGTGAGACACTGTCTCAAAATTAAAAAAGCAATAAAAAGGCTGGGGGGTGTAGCTTGGCACTACCTGTGTTTTATCCCCAGGACTGAAAAAAGAAAGAAGATTTTGTTTCATTTTGTCTTTTTGAGACAGGGTCTCACTGCACAGTTCAGGCTGGCAATGAGCTCCCCTTATAGCCCAGGCTGGTCTCAAACTCACAATGATCCTCCTGCCTCAGCCTCCCTAATGCTGGGATTACAGGCGTGCCCCATCAGCGATGCCTGTGACACTCAGAAGTGATGGGTGACAAAGGCCCAGAGTGCTCCCATAAACCAAAGTCCTGGGGAATCTGAAAGTAAGGGCGGGACCGAGGGGCCCCTGGGACTCTGGGGAGGCCTCCTGGAAAGACGGCCTTGACCCGGGTCTTAAAGGAAGTAGAGAAGGACACTCTTTGGGGATCCCACTTTCCAGCAACCCTGGTGCTTAGACAGGAAGCAGCAAAGACTAATCTACGGAGCCTTTATTCAGTGCGCAGCTCACTCAACCCTAACAGTATCTCAGTGATGTGCTTGTCATTGTGCTGAGGTTACAGATAGGGAAACTGAGGCTCAAACGACTAACCTGAGGGTGGAGGCAGAGAGGTCAAAGCCTGAGTTTATCTGACTCCCAAAGCTATGCCAGTCCCCCAGGGTTAGACAGAGACCTGCTCCCCTCGTGGCCGCTCCATTTCAAGGCCTGAACTCAATCCAGCTTCCCACCTAACCTGCCGCGTCAGCTCAGGAGGTGAACCCTAACTGTCTGAACTTTGCTTTCCTTCTCTGAAAAGCAGTGCTCAGTTCAGCCCCTGCACATCATAAATACCCCCCAAATGGATAGCCTCCTCATTATTATTACCATTAGTATTATCATTATTATTACTATGATTGTATTGTTATGGCAACTACAGTCTCCTTTAGTAAGACAAAGGCACCCGTCAGGCAGGGCGCACAGCTCCAGTGCCAACAGAGATGGAGCAGGTGCCCAAGTCCATGGACAGGGCGCGCCAGGAAAAACAGAAGACCCTGGCTCTGCGGCCGATGGGAGCGCACACGGCCCGGCTGAAAGGCAGTCTATGCTGGAATCAAAAGGAAATATTTGGGTTTTTCCTTGGTTCCTGGCCCTTGGCATACCCTTGGACTTTACTGTCTTATATACCAATACCATGACCTACGAGGGCCCTTAGATAGCTCCAGGAAGGGGACTGCTTGCCAGAAAGACCAAGCTCATTAGGGCTGGGGGCGGGGACTGGAGATGGAGCTCAGCCATCAGTGGCCGGAGGTTTAATCAATCAAGTGCGCATAATGGACCCACTGTGAAGCCTCTAGAGAAGGCCATCAGAGAGAGGGACCCTAAGGCCTGCGCCCCAGCCCTGCCCCCTGTCCTGGGCATCTCTTCCCTCAAGCTGAGCTTGAGTCGTACCCTTCGTAATAAACCCATAACACAGGTAAAGGACTTTCCTGAGTTCTGTGTCATTCTAGGGAATGATTAAACCTGTGGAGGCTGTCATGGGAACCCCTGATGGATAGCCAGTCCATCAGAAGTACAGTAGCCTCACAGGGCTTGAAACTGAAGTCCACGGTCTTGAAACTGTTTTGTGGGAAGGAGCCCCAGCCCGTGGGGTGTGCACAATTGCAAGCAGTTGGGCTCAGAATAGGACAGAGCACCCAGTTGGTGTCAGAGGATCGCAGAGTTGGTGCAGAAGAGCCCCGTGCAAATCGGTGTCAGAAAGAACAGTAACTGTGGTCAAATTAAAAATTAAAGGAGGAAAAACACAGCATCGCATGATTAGAGGGAACGTCCTGAGGGACCCACCATGGCAGACTTGTCTTGGCCAGACTGGTGGTCACCCTGCCACTCACTCCACGACAGCTCACTGCACTATTTAGGTATTTATTATATATTTCTGTTCTATATTATTACCTTTCAATACATAATAAATCCCAAAAGGATTTCATTTATTTTATTTTAACTATACCAGGCAAGTAAAATGCATGTAAGGGCCAGATTCAGCCCCTAGCAGCAAGTTTACAATCCCTAAATTAGGTATTTGCTCCCAGATGCAGACACCTGGCACCTGGCACCTGGCATGGAGTAACAGCCAGGACACCAGAACTGACAGTGTTCGTCAGGTAGGAGAGGCAGAACCGGAACAGGACATTGAAACCCCCCTGCCGCACACAAAATGTTTCTATGCCCATTTCTCAGGTTAAACCACTGAGGTCTTCAATGTCAGAAAGCACACTTTCACACCAGGCCTTACAGTTCCCAGCAGCCCAACTCTTTGGCCTGGTCTTCCTGCACCTGAAGACCCTGATGAGCAAGCTGCCACCTGGAAGGGACAGACAGGGTCACACGGGAGATCAAAGCTGCTCTGGATCTCCCTTGTGACTTTGATTATCGGTTTAGAGGTGTTTTTCAAAGATGCTCCGAGGCGTTGGCCCACAATCATTTTAGCGACCCTGATTCATCTGCGTCATGATGAGTATTTTACCAACAGTGATAATTCTGCACACCGGCCTTCCTGGTCACTAGGCAACCTGAGAACACTCAGCAGTGGCTGACCCACGCCCAGCACAGTCAGAGACAGACCCTTGGTTAGGGCTCAGGGCACCACGCTGCCACCAGCGGGCTTGGGCAATGCTGCAGGCGTGACACCAGGAAGCCACTTCTGTGCTGCGTCAGGCATCACAAGAGGAGCACAGACACAGCGTTAAATAATGGTGACTCTCACGCGAGGATAACCTCTGCCTTCTTCTTCATTCATTCTTCTGAATTTCAATTCAACAAAGAGTGTTGTCTTGTTCTTATCTGTTCTTGACACCTTGTTAACCATTTTGTTTGTTTGTTTGTTTGTTTGTTGTGGTGCTGGGGATGGAACCTAGGGCCTTGAAAGTGCTAGGCAAGTCCTCTACTGAGCCCATCCACTTTGAGACAGGGATCTGGCCAAATTGCCCAGGCAAGTAGCTGGAGGTGCCAGCCTGGACCGGCTGGGGTGCTGTGGAAGGAGGAGGGAGGGGTGGGCACCTTGCGTCTGCACCCACTGCCTGCACCAACCCTGCGTGCTGATAGCAAGTGCGCCACTTCTTTCTCAGTCCCCCAGCAGCCTTGCGAGACGCACACCATTCTCTCTCCCTCCCATTGTCAAACAGCTTTATGGAGTCATGATTTACATATTAAATTTCACCCATTTTTAAATGTGTAACTCAGTGTTTTCCAGTATGTTTACAGAAGAGCCAGCATCGTCTGGCCTAATGTGAGGACACTGTCCGGTTACTGCCACTTCTCACTCCCCTGTCAACCACCACCAGCCCTAGACTCTTGCTCATTTTCTTCGTTTGTGTGTGTTGCACCCAGCTATACCCCAGTCCTTTCCTTATTCTTTTTTAATTTTAAAATAAGCTCTCACTAATTTATTAAGATCACCAGGCTGGGCATGAGCTTCAGTCTTCTTGCCTCAGCCTCCCAGAGTGCTGGGTTTATAGGCATGGATCACCCATGCCTTTCGCCCAATTTTAATTGGATCATGCATCGTCATTGTCACACTCCTTTTGCAGGCGAGAGGACTGAGCTCGGAGACACAGAGTAGCTGGGTCACAGCACGGCTGCACCACAGCTGGGTCCAGGCAGCCTGGGCCCTCTGCTCTCCCCTTGGTACCGCCTCCAGAATCTACAGATCCCCACCTGCTCTTGTTCCCTAAGAGGAACAAGGGTCAGAATTGAACATTTGGCTCTTTGGAAAGCAGGGGCTGGCAGACTCCTCATTTCTCTACATTGAGAAGCCAGTGATTTCCAAAAAATCCCCAGACAGGAGCTTTTCCCAGCAGCCTGTGCTCCTCACCCTGTTAAGCCTGTGCTCTTCCCAGCACAAAGGTTCAAGTCACAGCGTAGAGGGTGCTGGGTGCCAGGAGCCTGAGAACAGGTGGCCCAGGCCATGTCCACTGTACCCACTCCCTCCTCCCTCCCTCTGGCACCTCCCTTTCAGTCCCCTACATGGGAGCACAGTCCACTTTCTCTTGACCTCAGGCCTTACTGCTTTGATTTCTTACTACAGGCCGGTGATTCCACCACTCGCCTTCTGAGTGACTTCTGCTGCCTGACCCAGCTCACCTGCAGAGGTCATCAGTCTGTCCTCTCAAGGGACATTATCTCCGCACCTGCATGGTACAGCACACGGGGGGCACAGAGAGGACGGATCACAGTCTGTGCCCAACATGAGCCTTCAGCCCGGTGGAGAAAGAAAAAGCAGGATAACTGGAGATGGAAATGAGGCAAACTCCCAGAGTGGGGGACAGGAAGTGGGAAGGGCCAGACCACGATGCAGAGGCCGCAGGAAAACTAACACAATGGGGGAAAAGCAGGCATCACAAGATAATGACTGTTTCAGAAAAGATAAAAATGTGAATTGTCAAATTTTAAAAGTGCAGTAACTCTTAAGCAAGATAGATATCGACATCCATGTCTATCTATCTCCTGTAGGAAGGGGAACAGGGCCAAAGAGCCAATGCAGAGAGAAACCACAGACCACAGGCAAAGAAACACAGCTTGGTAGACAGCTGACTTTTCAAGGGTAACAACTACAGTCAGAAGACAGTGGAACTACATCCAAGGACCAAGAGAAAACAGCTGCCAGTATTGTGGACCCAACAAAATTACATGTCAAGAACCAAAGTTTCAAACAATGCATTGATCATCAAGGCTTCAACCAAGGGGACTTGTAAGATGGACCTTAAGGAGGAGAAAAATAGTCCTAAATATAATGCCTGCAATGCAAGGCAGAACAAGAGAAGAAAATAAATATAAATAAATCTTAACAATAGGCAAAAATAAATATAAATAAATCTTAACAATAGAATAATGGATTGGGTGAGATGGGCTGGTAATCCTGGCGCTCTAGGGGACTGAGGCAGGAGGTTCACAAGTTCAAGTTCAGCCTGAGCAACTTAGAGACTTAGCATGGCTCTGCCTCAAGACAAAAAATTTTAAATATAGAGATTCCTTTCTCATCCCCATCTCAGTCCAGGGAGTTTAACTTTGTAATCCCATGGAGAAGTTATTGGAATTCCAGTGAGTTAATTCCAATCTACCACTTCCAGAGCAACCTAAGGCAAGAGAAAAAAATATTAAGACTATATATATATATAGTTATGGGGAGCCAAGGGGGTCCTAAGTCCAGCCAAGATAGTGTGATTCACCAGAACAAAGGCCACGACTCAGGGCCCAACCTGGCTTTATTACTTCTCCATGAGGGGAGGGACCCAGGGGTGAGTGACAGTGAGAATGGTGGGAAATAGGTGACTGCTATGAGCTAGGCTATGTAAGAGGCCTGAGATCACCTCTGCAATATGTAGATGGTAAGAAATGCAGACAGAGTAATTGCATAACACAGCCGAGCTAGTATCTAATGCCTTGGGGTTGGGGCTTGTGGTATTTCTTTAAAAAGATACCACAAGCACAACTTTTAGAAGAAAATACATGAAGCTATTTCTGTGACCTCAGAAGATGAATTTCTTTAAAAAGATACCACAAGCACAAACTGTCCTTCTTGCCCTGAGAAGTCATAGCCTCTTCCCTGAGGTTTGGTCCCAGTGGGCAGTGGAGAGCATGGCTGTCCATCCCGCTGGACTCAGCCAGGTACTGGGGAGTCACTGGGTGGGGGGGTAACACAGACTGCCACCTTGCCTCAAAGATTACACCTCAGCTCCTCAGCCAGCCCCATTTACACTGCTTAAAGACAACTGAAGGACGGAAGGAAGAAATGGCCTGGCCAGCTCTGCACATGTCGGGACATGGAGAAAGGGTCAAGCTTACCCAAAATGAAGACAGTTGCTCTTCTTTTGAGGAGAGTCATTTGAGTAGATCCCCCACAGGCCAGGACTGTACCTCAGGGCAAAAGCCTGGGGGTCAATCCCCAGTACTGCAATACAATACAATACAATATCTGCACAAATTAATTTATTATGCAATGCAGTTTCAGGTAAAATCCCAAAAAGGTACTTACAGCATAGGCCTCAAAAGATCCAGAACATTCCCAAGAAGAATAACAAAGGCTAGGGTTAGGTCTACCCCACATCAATGCACACAACATAAAGTGATAAGCAGGACTTGTTTAAAGTGTTAGTAATCAGGACGGTGAGATGTTGGCTCAGAGATAAACACACAGGCCAGGAGGTGAAGGAGTCCTAAAGCCTAAAGAATCCAGTACAAATGGAAATATCATCCACAGCAAATGTGGCTCTGAAAATAATGTAGAAGATATACTGTTCAGTAAGTAGAGCCAGGGCAGGTGCTTATCCATATGGAAAAAAGTGAAATTGGATCTTTATCTATACAAAATCAATTCCAGGTGGATTAAAGACCTAAATGTGCAAGGTAAAACTTTTAGAAGAAAATACATGAAGCTATTTCTGTGACCTCAGAAGATGAATTTCTTTAAAAAGATACCACAAGCACAAACTGTGAATGAAGGCATCCATAAAACTCCACCATGTTCAAAACAAGGACTTCTGTTCACGAACACACAGCCTCTAGAAAATGAACAGGCAAGCCATGCCTTGGAAGCTGGTATTTGGAATGCATGTAACGTAGGATTGGAATATGTAAAGAGCTCCTAAAGGACCAAAAAGAGAAGGAAAACACAATAGAAAAAGGACTAAGAACAACAAGCACCACACAGACAAGAAAACAAGTGTTATAGGTAAGTGTGAGAAGATGCCCACCTCATGAGGAATCGAGGAAATGTAAGTTTAGAATTCCCTTCACGTGCCCATTCGCGCCCACAAGATTGGCAAAATGTTCAAATCTGACAACACCAGCTGACGTTAGGGCTGGAGAATAATGCAAGCTCTTCTCTCTTCCTGGAGGGTGTAAATTAATACAGCTTTGGAAAGCATCTCAGCACTGTCCAGTCAAGTTCAAATGCACGTACCTTACTCCCCAGCATCTCTACCTTTGTGTACCTCACGTAAAGGCCCCTACACCAAGAGACGTAATAAACACGGGCAGCAACAATCCCATGTCCACGCGGAGGAGAACAGACTGATAGCCCGCGGCTTATTGGCGGGGTACGCCGTCGCGTGGAAGGGAAGGCACCCCAGCCCTCCTCCACAGTGCGGGTGAATCTCACACACGTCATGTGGAACAAAACCATACTGGCTATGGGAAATGCATAGGGCACCATTCTATTTCTTCTAAGTTCAAAAAACAAGAAAATGTAATATTCAGGAAGCCCACCATCTGAGAGGAAATGATTCTTGGACTAGTAAAGGATTAAAAAGTCCAAAATCCTGGATAGTGGCCGCCTCGGGATGGGAGAGAAGTGTTTGAGGAGGAATGTGGGGAGAGCTCTGGGAACGTAGGCCGGCTCTCCTAAGTCTGTTTTTGGGTACCCAGGCTGGGATGAGGAGGAGGAGGGGAGTGTTCACAGTGATATTGTTATTTCACTGTATTTATTGGTACACCTAGCGTTTGTAGAAAGCCAAGCAGGGCTTGTTGAGGAGAAGCAGTAGCAGGAGTAGGGGTGGCTATTTTGATCAGTGTGCTGTGTGTGCCCATGTGAAGTAGAGAGATGGAGGAAGTTACACAGAGGGTGAAGAGAGGGCTTCCTGGAGGAGCCGTCCCCGGGCTGGCCCTGGGGCCATGTGCAGACTCCACAGCCCCTGGGCAAGGCAGCTCTAGTCCTGCTAACTCCAGAGAGTCTTCCACTCACCTTTTTGGCTACCCGAGAGCCTTTCTATCATATATCTTTCTCCGCTTTCTTGAAGACACTCAGCGCCTGGGTGTGGGAGGTGCAGACAGTCTCATTACCTGGCCACACTTGGAGGCATTCACAGCCAAACGTCAAGCTTAACGTTGACACCGATTCCAAGTTTTGTCTTGGTGTCATGGAACCTCAAATCCGGTTCTAGAAGGGACTTCAAAAAGACACCTGGGCAGCCCTGGCTTTTACCTCTTCCTTCTCTGAAGGTCACCCAGGAGGGAGATGCCACTGGTCCCCTTGGGGACCGTCTTGCCCATGCATGAGAAGTTCCTCTCGGAAAGCTTTGAGACCAAGGGGGTTCATGGGTCCCTCCTCCCATTCAGCCCACAGTGAGTCTTGCGTTGTGTAAGGCAGGGATAGGGTAAACCGAAAGCTTTCAAACGAAATAGCTTTAACTCGGAAATACATATAGTAAAGCCTTAATAACTGCTATCTTAGGGCATGGTATGATAGTATTCCCCCCCCCCATTACGCATAGTCATATTTTCAAAGTATTTATAATGATACTATGTATAATGAGAAGGCTGGGGATTTAGCTTAGCGGGATAAGTGTCTGCCTTGCAAGTGCGCGATCATGAGTTCAATCCCTGGTACCAATATAAAAAAAAAAGTATGTATAATGAATATTTTATATATATTTTGGTTTTATTTTTGTGTGTGTTTGTGTGTGTGTGGTACAGGGGATCAAACCTAGGGTCTTGCAAATGTTAGGAAAGTGCTCTACTGCTGAGTTACATTTCCAGGCTTTTAACTTTCTAATTAAAGAAGTAACGCACGTGGATGGATTCAGGGTGAGGTATTTGAATAAAACTCATAAGGTCACTCTCATCCTGAACCACCCTCAACCAAGTGCCTGTCCCCTGCATGGTGACATTGTTAGGAATTAAGCATTATTTTTTAGTCTATGTCTAGTCTTTTTGCACGGGCACATATGATCATTAGAAATATGCAGAATCCTTTAGGGTTTTTCTACTTTTTACACAACTGGTGTCATAATGATGCACTGTACTGACAACTAACTTGCTTTTTCTTTTACTCACAGAGCTAAATCTTTTCACATTGCATAATGAGATTTACCTCAATCATTTTAACTAGGATCGCTTCATCCAGGACCCTTAGTATGAATGGACCACAGTCTGTCTATCCCGTCTCCAACTGGTGGATGTTTGAGATGTTTGTTTATAATTTCTAACACAAACTCTAGTGCATGAAAAGCCCTAATCCACTCTTGTATTTACACAGTGAAAATACATTTCTCTAGAGGAGATTCTAAGAAGTCAAGTATGTTGGTGCACATTTTAAGTTTCAATAGGTAACCCCAAGTGCTCTCCAAAAATAAGATTTGCTTGTTGACTTTACTATTAATAGTATTTATCTTTTTCTTTAATTTCTTGCTAATACCTGACATCATTGAACTTTTTTATGTTTTAAGTATTACTTCAATAATAAAGAAGATTGGCCATGTGTCACACACCTGTAATCCCAGCTACTTGGGAGGCCGAAGGCAGGAGGTCGCAAGTTCAAGGCCAGCCTGGTTAATTCAGTGAGACCCTGTCATGAAATAAAGGGCTGGAGATATAGCTCAGTACCTCCTAGGTTCAATCTTCAGCACCATACAAAAAAATTAAGCAAATAAAAATAATGAAAATAGGCTTAGCAAAGGTCACCCTGCTTAATCTCTCCATCACCTGGTGCCCGACTGAATCCTTAACATGCACCACACGGTCCAGGAGCCTTCCTCGCCCACCTTGAACAGCCGGGAACACAGCTTTGGGCCTGGGACCCTGTGTGGCTGGATTCTCAGGCTGTTGACCCATGTACGTGAAGACCGGTGTGAGCTGGAAGTGCGGGTGGCGTAGAAACTATTCCCCCACTCAACCCAAAATCCCGCTTGAGCAATCTTGGTCCCACTTCCAAAATAATTGTCAAGTCTACCTTCTCTTCTGCTTCCATGGCCACTATTCCAGACCCTGCTCTCCCCATCTGTCCATGAAGCCAGTAGTTGTCTGCTACGATTCCCCACAGCTGCGCTGGTCCCTCCAGTTCTCAGACCATCCATCCTCCACCCGACAGCCAGAGAACTCATCCCCAAAGTGTGATTCTGATCATCCCAGTCCTGGGCTTACAGCTAGCGCTCTCACAGCCTCCTGCTGGACCGAGGATTTCACCCAAGCCCCTCGCCCTGGCCACAGAGCCTGACGCCACCTTCCCTGTGACATGCATCCCTTCCTGCCTCCTGAGGTCCTTGCCCCTGGGGATGCCTCTGTGAAGAACCCTTTTCTTGCCACATTGGCCCTGCCATCACGCAGGTCATGACTAAATGCCATGCAATGGAAAATGAGCCTCCCCATCCTGTTCTGGCCTCTCACCCTTTGCCTTCAGAGCACCTACCAGAACCAAAACTCACAAGCTAATCTGGGTGATTGTCTCAGGGGTCTCTTGGTACCAGCAGGGACTTATCCTTCTTGTTCTCTGTGTCTCCACCACCAATCACCGCATCCTAGATGCTCAGTGAGTATTGATGAGTGACTGAATGAATGCATGAATGAGACAACTCCAGAAAGAGGGAGGAGAAGCAACCTTGGGAACAAGAGAAAAGAGAGAGAACAAAGGAGGTGTGGAGAGAGGAGAGGAAGTTTAGCATGGAAAGAGGGCTCAGGGGACTCAGCTAGGAAGGAGTCCTGGAAGACAGTGGTGATCTGGAGATTGCTAGGGTGAGTATTCAATGTGACCTTCCAAGCATTTGTTGTTTTCCCTGTGACCCCAAATCTCAGAAAACCCAGTGCTGCTCAGGTGAGCAACACCACTAGAAGGACTTGAAGGAAAAAGGGACTGCTCACAAATCCCTGGGGGCTGGGGACAAGAAGACAGCAGCAGAAAGCCGAGGCAACAGGAAGAAACACAAGTGTCTAAGAGCCTTTAATAATATGACCCCGATGGAGACGGCACAGTCCCCTTGGTGGGGACTCATGAAGATCAGGGTGCACTCACCAGGCTGGCAGAATGTGGTGATTGCATTTTTCTACCAGACCCGTCATCTAAAACTTCAGAGACAAAGAATGTTAGAGGAAAAAATCAGAGGGAACACATAGAATGAGGTGGCTTATTCCTCTTCATGGAAGAAGCAGGGGCTGCATGGATCGAGCCTGCGCTTTGGATTCAAATGTATTTGAATCTTCCACAGCTTCATTTCCTCGTAAGTACCGAGGGCCCGACAACCACTGCTCACATCCGGATGTCGGGAGACAAGTCAAGTCTGGAAAGCATTTGGCACAGGTTGACATGTTTTGGCCACCCTCATAGCAGGCAGAGAAAAGGGAAGACACAGGCCAGTGCCAACAGTAAGGCATTTGTATGTCTGAGTGTGTACAAAGGCTAGCTTTCCAGATGTGTGACCTACTCAGCCACACGGGGTTCGCTCAGCCACTCTGCCCTCTGGGTGGGCACCATGCTTTGCTGCCGCCATCTTGAAATTCTTAACTTCTAGACAAACGATTCCACATTTTCATTCTGCACTGAGCTCTGGAGACTAAATTATGTGGCTGATTGGGTGTGTGTGTGTGTGTGTGTGTGTGTGTGTGTGGGAGAGAGAGAGAGACAGACAGACAGAGACAGGAAGATAGAGACAAAGACAGACAGATGGGTGCCACTACTGGCAAGGGATGTTAACTAATGGCCCAACACTCAGTTGGTCCCCACCCCATGGTCCTGAGCCAACCCCACACACCGACAAGCTGAGACTTCACC
This sequence comes from Hydrochoerus hydrochaeris, assembly GCA_004027455.1. NCBI lineage: Eukaryota > Metazoa > Chordata > Mammalia > Rodentia > Hydrochaeridae > Hydrochoerus > Hydrochoerus hydrochaeris. The sequence continues at coordinate 67,285 of PVLA01004562.1, read as the reverse complement.
AAACAATAGCCCCTCTCAGTTCCAGACATCGACAACAAAAACAACCCCTCCCAGTCTTTGGGCTGTTACCCAAACACCCCCACACCCACAGGTCAGGGCCTAACACGAGCAATGCCAGGTGTGGGCTCCCCACAAATTTTCCCAAGCTCTCACCCAGCTCCTGAGCTACTCAGTCAGCCCAGAAGCCTGTCTGGCGGTGGTTTCTATGTGCCAGGCACGCGATCTGCTCCCTCCCACAGTGTTTTCCCCATAGCCCTGTGATGAGCCCCATACTGGCACCCGTGCACGCCCTAGGTGACGTGTTTACTTGGGCCAGGAGTGGGTTCCTTGAGGACAGGAGTGGGGGCACCTTCACCTCTCTGTCCCAAAGGCAGGTGCTAGACTGAGAACGCAATAGGAGTAAATCATCCCCCCCATCACCCACCTCCAGCCTCGATCCCATAGGGAGGACTGAACCCAGGGCCTTCACCCTGAGCTACATCCCCAGCCCTTTTTATTTTGAGACAAGGTCCCTCTAAATCCCTCAGTTGCCCATGCTGGGCTCAAACTTGCAATCCTACTGCTTCAGCCTCCTTAGTGCTGAGATTACAGTCCTGGGCCACCACCACATACAGCTTTGCAAAAGATTTTTTATGAACAGATATTGAATACTCAGTGGTAGATATCAGTCATAGACAAGATTAATATAAGGTAAAAGAATACTAAGACACTTACTGTCTGAGGAATAATTTAAGTCAGCAAATTTAGACTCTTACCTCATCAGGCTGGGGCTCCTGCAGGCTGGGTGGGACCCCCAGGCTGCTGCTGGGAAGAGGAGCTGGGAAAGGGGAGACCCACTCTGACTCTGCTTCCCAAACTTCTGCTTCTCTGGATGGTCCTCTTCCTTCTGCTGAAAACAGGGCAGGCAGAAAGGGGAACAAATGGTCCTTATGAAGGCACCCGATCTGGGTCCTCCTCCGTCTCAACTCAGTGACCCTGGGTGCCACTTCCCCTTCTGGACCACACTGCCACCAGTCTCTCACTTCAAATATGCTAGCAGAGACCATAAAGCAAACTTAGATAAATGCAAAAGAATCAGAAGTTTTCCAGTACACATTACAAGATCATAGTGCAATGACACTAGAAATCAATTGCAAATAAAACCATAGAAATTAAGCAGTACTCTTGAATAATCAGTGGGTCACAGAAGAAATCAAGGAAGAAATTAATTTCTAGAATCAAATGATAATGCTAGTCCAACATACCAAAGCCCATAGAATACAATAAAAACAGTCCTAACAGGGAAGTTTATAGCCATGAATGCCCACATAAATAATCTAACAACACACCTCAAGGTCCTAGAAAAACAAGAACAATCCGGGTCCAAAGCTAGTACAATGAGGGAAATTATAAGGATCAGAGTAGAAATTAATGAAATTGATACAAAAAAAAAAAAAGAATCAATGACTTGAAGAGCTGGTTCTTTGAAAGAATAAGCAAAATAGACAAATCCCTAGCCAATCTTACCCAAAAAAGGAAAGAGAAGACTCAAATTGATGCAATTAGAAATGAAAAAGGTAAAATGACAGCAGACTTGGCCAAAATCCAAATTATTGGTAACTACTCTGAGATCCTATACTCTAATAAAATGGGGAGTTCAGAAGAAATGGAGAGATTCCTAAATATATATGAACTATTGAGACATATGGACTAAGAAGACATAAAAACCCTAAATAATTCCATATCAGGCAATGAGATCAAAGAAATAACTTTGGGGGGGGGGTACTGGGAATTGAACTCTCAATTGCCAGGCAGGCGCTTACACAGCTGAGCTAAATCCCCGGCCCAAAGAAGTAACTTTTCTTAAAAAACATACCAACTAAGAAAAATCAGGGTCCCAATGGATTCACTGCTAAATTCCATAAAAATTTTAGGGAAGATCTAACAGCAAAATTCTTCAAATTCTTTGATGGCATCAAAAGGGAATAAGTAGTCCCAAAGTCATTCATGGAAGCTAGTATTACCCTGATTCCAAAATTAGAAAAGGAATCAACCAAAAAATTCTCTTTAATGAACATTGATGCAAAAATAGTGGCAAACAGAAAGCAAAAAAATCATTTTAAAAAGATCATAAACTACTTCTAAGATAATAATATATAATTTATCAACTAGTGATTTCTTACTGTTTTTTTGAAATTCTGTACTATTTCTACCTTTTTTTCTGTTTTGCTTTTTTTCTCTAAATAAAAAAAAAGATTGTACATCAATACATCATGATCAGGTAAGATTCATTCCAAGAATGCAAGGATGGTTCAAAATTCATAAATCAGTACACATAACACACCACATAAACAGAGGCAAGAACAAGAATCACATGATCATCTCAACTGAGCCAGAAAAAGTCTGAAAAATCCAACATCCATTCATAATTTAAAGAGCCACAAGCTGAAGAACTATGTATTGAAGGACCTTTGCTCAATCTTATCAAAGCCATTTATGACAAATCAAGAACCAAAATCATATTAAATGGAGAGAAGCTGAAAACTTTTCCTCTAAAATCAGGAACAAAACAGCATCTCCACTAACTACAACTGCTCAATATAGTTCTTAAAACATATGTATAGGAACAAAAAAAAAAATCTGGGGCTGGGGGGTTAGCTCAGTGGCACAAGTGCCTGCCTGGCAAGCACAAGCTTACAAGTTCGATCCCCAGTACAAAAAAAAAAATATGTATAGGAAAAAAAGTCAAATTACCATTATTTGCAGATGACGTGATTCTCTACATACTGTAGAGGCCCCCAAAATTCCACCAAAGTATGCCTAGAATTAATAATCTAATGTAGGGTGGGGGATTAGCTCAGCGGTGTAAGCGTCTGCCTTGCAATCGCAAGGTTGTGAGTTCAATCCCCGGTACCAAAATAATAATAATCTAATGTAGTAGCATATATAGCAATATACAATATAGCAATATACAAAGTCAACACACAAAAATCAACAAGATTCCTGTACATTAATAGTAAATTTACTGAAATTAGAGAAAGAATACTTTTCACAATAGCATCAAGAAAAATTAAATATTTAGGAATTAACTTGATCAAGGAAGTAAAAGACATTTACAATGAAAACTGCAATACTTTAAAAAAGGAGACTGTCAAGAATATCAGAAAATAGTAAGGTATCCTGTTTCTAGGTAGGCAGAGCCAATATAGTTAAAATGGCCATGCTTCCAAAACTGATACACAGATTTGACATGATCACAATCAGAATACCAATAGCATTCCTTATGGAACTAGAGAAAACAAAGCTAAAATTCATATGGAATCAGAAGAGCAAAAGCAATCCTGGGCACCAAAAGCAAGGAAGGAGGCACACATGTGTATCCCAACATGTGGGAGGCTGAGGCAGGATAATTGCTGCAAGTTTGAGGCCAACATGGGCGACATATGTTCAAGGCCATATTACATAGCAAGATCCTATCTCAAAAAACAAAACAAGCACAAAAAGAAAATAAGAAACAAAAAAAGAGCAAGGCAGGTTTAATCACAATTCTAGACTTCAAGTTATAGTACAAAACAACAGTGATAAAAACAGCATGGTATTGGTAAAAAGCAGCCATACAAATCTTTGGAACAAAACAGAGGCTGCAGTAACAACTTCAAGCACACTGAGCCATGTTATCTTTGACAAAAGAGTCCAAAATTGACATCAGAAAAAAGACAGTCTCTTTAACAAATGGTGCCGGGGAAACTGTCTATCCACATCTAGAGGATTGAATCTAGGCCCATATCAATCACCATGCACCAAAATAAAATCAAAATGGATCAAAGACATAGACATTAAAACAGAAACACTCTTTTGGAAGATAAAATAGGTAAAACTCTTGAAGACAGTGCTTAGCAGAAGACTTTCTCAACAAAATCCTAACTGCACAAGAGATAACATCAAGAATCAACAAATAGGATTGCATCAAATTAAAATGAGCTTCTGCATAGCAAAAGAAACAACCAACGGAGTGAACAGACAACCTACAGAATGGGGAAAAAAAATGCCAACTGTTTCTCAGGCAGAGAACTATATCTAGAATACTTGGAAAACTTTTTTAAAAAATTAGAACTCCCCAAATAAAAGCCTCACTCAAAAAATGGACAACCAAAATGAACAGACACTTCTCAGAAAAAGAAGCACAAATGGTCAGTAAATACCTGAAAAAATGTTCAGCCTCTCTGGCCAGTAGAGAAATGCAAATTATAACCACATGGAGAGTCCAGCTCACACTCCAGAAAGAATGGCAACAGCAAAAAGTCAGATTAAAAAAAAATCAGATACAAATTCTAGCAAGGCTGAGAGGAAATGGAACTATTCTGCATTGTTGTGGAAACACAAACTAGTACAACTGTTAGAGGATTGGATCTAGGAAATCAGTATGGCGATTCCTCAAAAAACTAAAACTAGAAACTCCATCCAAGTCAGCTCTGCCCTTCCCAGGTATCTTCCCAAAAGAGCTAAAGGCATCATGGTGCAGTGATACACGCATATTTATTTTTATGTCAGTACAATTCACAATAGATAAATCTTGGAAGCAACCTGCATATCCATCAAAAGATGAATGCATGAAGGAAATATGGTATTTATACACAATGGAGTACAAATCTGTTGTAAAGAAGGATAAACTTGAGTCATTTGCAGGGAAATGAGGATTCTTTGAGACCATAATGCTAAGTGAAATGAGTCAGACAGACAAACTTAAATATCTCATGATTTTTCTTATATGAGAAACTCAAAATATAAACAAAAAGCAAAAAATGCTACATAGTAGGAATAAAAGGAGAGATGAAGGGATGAAGGTAGGCAGGAAAGGGGAAAAGCCCAGCCTGGAAGATAAGGAGCTGTAAGAATGAAGGTGTGTTATGTGCATGTACCAACTCTACGATGAATGCAATCACTATATATTGCAAACTTGAACTTGTAAAAGAAAGGAAAAGGAGATCAGGGAACAGACATGCACAGAAGAACCATCATATGAAGATACAGGGGGAAGGTGATCATCTGTAAAGCAAAGGAAGAGATCTCAGAAGACATCAATTCTGCTGATGCCTTGACTTCCAACTTTCGGCCTCTTGAACTGAAAATAAAACTGTTCATTTCCCTGGCAAGCGTTAGGTCATGAGTGATGGAGAATTGTTGATGGAAACAACTTGCATGTAAGAATCTACTTTTTTCATTTGTAAGTTTTATAAAACCCAAACACATATTAAGTATTTCCAAGGAAAATTTAGCACAAGGACTACAGGTTTTGAACACTTAATGTGAGAATAGAATAGAAACAGGCTGAAATAGAGTATTTTTGGTTACACATCGAGATAGTAACATTTTGGATCCAACAGGTTAAATAAAATGTATGACGTTTAATTGCACATTTTCCCCTTTTTGTTTATAGTGCGGGTACTAGAAAATTTTAAGATACATATGAGCTCACATTCTACTTGTCCTGGACAACACTAGATAAAGTTGTGTGTGTGTGTGTGTGTGTGTGTGTGTGTGTGTGTTAGTGGGATCACACCCAGAGGAGCTCAATGGCTAAGCTACATCCTTTTTATTTTTTATCTTGAAGGAATCTGGCTAAATTGCCCAAACTGGTCTGGAAATTGACTAGAATTACAAGTACGCACCGCCACGCCCAGCTTAAAGATACTTCCTTTTTTAAAATTTTTGATATTCTGAAAATCTACAGAAAGTGTTGAATTCTGCTGACTTGTTTATCTGGTATCACATTCCTCCTTATCCCATCTTTGTGTTGGCTCTTTGATTTTACAAGGGAAAATTGCCTTGGGTAGATTCTTGATCATAACTGTATGACTGACCATGTGACCCAGGTCTAGCCAATCAGATCAGAGCTGCCTATTTTGACCACTGTAATTGGGTCAGGTATAACACATGACCATGAGGCAGAGCCAATGGGATGCCACTTGATTTAGCTTGGAGATAGGCCAGGCTTTTCCCCTGGGATTGTTAAAGAGAGGGGCGCTGTGCCCTAAACCTGCAGATGATTATCTTGTTGTGGGGAGCACAGCTGCCTGACAAGGAGGCCCATACAGAGAGAAGGAGAAACAAAAGATCTATCCCTAGACTGTTTGATCTACTGTGGAAAAAAAAAATCCATTTTCCTGAGTCCCCTGATTCTTGTGTAACATTTGAAACAAACATTTGAAACAACTTGGTCATTCTCAGCTCAAGTGACCATGTTCAGAGACCTCAGGGCTGCTCGGGACCATGTCACGCTCTCAGTACAGCTGACTCTTCTCCTCGACCTTGAACCTTTGCCTCCCTACACCCCAGTTTCCTCTCCTGTAGCCACTCTACTCTCCCATCATCCGGAACAGCTCCATGGCACAAAACAGCCCCCACTCCTTGCCCTGTGATTTCTATACATCCTGTTCCCATTCCTTTCTAGCATCTTCCCCCTACAGTCCTGATCATTTCTCAGTTCTTTTCTTTATTCTTTCATGTGTTTTTTTGTTGCTTGCTTATTTGTTTGTTTGTTTTTTGAGACAGGGACTCATAATTCAGGCTGACCTTGAACTCACTGTGTAGCCCAGGCTGGCCTTGAGCTCACAGTGATCCTCCTGCCTCAACCTTCTGGGTACTAGGATTACAGTCATGAGCCACCACACCTGGCCATTTCTTGTGTTCTTTTAACATTTGCTAGTGCTAGGCTCTGTGCTATGCAGTAGGCAGTCACCAGAACAAAAGCTCTGCCCTTGTGGATTACAGTCCAGGCTAAATCTTTGTTAATCCCTCACTGCTGCTCAAGCACTAAGTGTTGGCTTGTGCTATGGTGCCACGAGAAACTCTTTGTCTGATCCTGCACGGCTTTGCATTCCATCGCAAGGTATTATCCCCCAAATATCCAGCCCTGGCCCTGGCTGAACCATTTGGACTACTTGACATGATCACTGGCTGCACACTGGCCCTTTCAAAAGCACATGCCAGAAATGGAACTATGGGTTCCCCCACTCTCAGCCTAAACCTGTTTCCCCACCTGACATTTTTCATCCCAGTCAATGGCCCGACAGTTCACCCAGTTACTCAGGCCCAAAGCCTAAGCTCATCCTGATTCCTATCTTTTCTTCTCACTCCACTTCAATCATTCACAAAGTTCTATCGGCCCCACCGCCACCATGTGCCCTGAAATGTCCACTCTGTCCCTTCCCCCTCCGGGCGCACTGGTCCAGGCTGCCCTCCTGCCTCTCTGGACCACTAGGGTGAGGTCCTGACTGGTTTCACCACCTCCACTCATACCCATCACCGCCACCCATTCTTCATACCACAGCCAGAGCCATCTTTGAAAATGTCAATGGGACCGTGTCACTCCTCCCCGTAAAGCCTCCCCATCAAAGCGTGGGGGAAGACACTTGCCGCATTTATAAAAGACAATGGATTAGCAACTCAAATATATAAACAACTCCCACGATCAATTAGAGAAAAAAGACAGCCTGGTAGGAAAATGTGCCAGGGATATGAATAGACAATTTGCAAGACAAGAAATTCCAGGAACCAATAAATATAAAATTACAGGTCTGACCTTCCCAGTAAATCAGGGAAATGCAAATTAAAAAGAGTTACCATTTTACACCCAAAACATTGTCAAAATTTTAAAAGGCTGACAAGAGTAACTGCTGGCAAGGATATAAAGAAACGAGACACACTGGGTGTGGTGACATGTGCCTGGAATCCCAGCACTGGGGAAGCGGAGGTAGGAGGGTCACCTTGTGTTCAGGGCCAGCTTGGACTCCACGGTGAGACCCTTCTCAGAATAAAGTTTTCTCTTGTTTCCTCTCGAAGCATGATTTCTACCTAATCCACGTCACCTACTCATCATTGGAAGGATACTAAATCCAGCCACCCTAAGTCAAGAACCTTCTCTGCAGCAGTTAAAAAGAAACTAATTTAAACTCACATCTGTCAAATGTTATCATATGAAAAGAAGGGCCCATAAGCCAGGCATACTTATGTAATCACATACCTTTATGGCACACACCTCTAATCCCAAAGCTTGGAAAGCTGAGGCAGGAGGATCTCGAATTTAGGGATGGCTTAGACTGCATAGAGACCCCATCTCCATAAAAGAAAAGAGATGAAAGAAAGCAAAAAGAGAAACAGGGCCATAGGAAGAAAATGTATACACTTGTGAAGATCTAAAACTCCAAGTTTAAATAAATAAGTAAAACTCCAAACTTAAAAGGGAAAATGGCTTTTCATGACCCTCGGGGTAAACTTCTAGCTTCCTCCATGGGCCACAGGGCCTGTGTGACTTGGTCCTTGCTCCTGTCTCTCCCCCTGTCCCAGGCCACTCATGAAGCTCAGGCCACCATCTAACCTTAATGCCTCTGCCTGGCTCTTGAACTTGACCTTTCCCCAAAGTCTCCCCCTCACCTCCAGACTCTCTTGGCTTGTTTGTATCTTCTCCCACTAGACTATAAGCTCTGAGAATGGGAAGCTTGCCTTTCTCATTCACTGGTCTATCTCAAAATGATGGCATTTAGTAGGAGGTCAATAAATGTTTGTTGAGTGAATAGATGTGACTTCTTCCAGGAAGTCTTCCCTGAATTCCTAGACCAAGCAACATTCCCTAACTGCACTCATCAGTTTCCTAATTTGGCTTGCTCAGTAATCCCCCTGTTATGATTCAGGAACACTTAACTTGGGATTCTCCAGCGGGTATCAGGAGGATCCACACACACCCTAAAACTGTGGACCAAATGTCACAGGCATGTCAGTACTACATCTGTGGGAGCCAATGGTTCCTTTGTTTTCCTTATAAGGGTCTTTGACATAAACACACGAAAGGCTTTCATAACACTGCAGTCTTTTGGTAGGGCTATAATCAACCAGATCATCCAGGCTGGGTAGCTTGGGGGCTGGAGGCTGCCAAGTTCACAGCTGTTTCCTAGAACACTATCGCATAATAGGTGAGTCTTGGTGAAATTGTCAATGAACAAATGCAGGAAGGAGTGAAGAATGAATGAGTGCTTTTGGAGACAAGAGAAACAGGGACAAACAGGGAACAGAAATCTGGCCTCAGCCAGGAAGGCTAAGTAGGGTCCCTCCTGCCATCGTCAGCCCAGCTCTAGGGATCCTACGGCACCCATTCCTGCCCAGCGACGCTGCAGGACCAGCCCACCTCCCCACCACCCTCCCCCCACCTCGCCCCAAAAGGAAGGGAGTCTGCAGGTGCGGCACTCTCATGCCTCGCCCGTGGAACAGAGATGTTGCAGCTGAAATCAGTGCCATCCCCAAGCTGGGACAGCCCCATGGAAACCCCACAACAAGGCATCAAAACAGATGGAACCCTCCCAGGAAACCCGAGGGGCGAGGAGGGAGCCTCCTTTGCCAGTGGCTTAGGAATCTAGAAATTCCGGTGGGGCCAACTGGGCCACCGGTGCAGGACACCGGGCCTCATTCCATATAAAGAGATCCCAGGTTCCAGGGGGAGTCCCTCTCTGCCCTGCGGCAGAGCCTTGGTCCCGGGCCACAGAGCCCCACCCAGTCCTCCATGCCGGCCTCTATGTGGGGGTGAGGTCTTCCGCCCAGTGCCTTGACCCTTTCGCTCACGAAGTGTCTAGATTTGCGTATCTGTAAAATACAGTATAGTAGTGCGCACATTCTAAAGCGTATGGTTATACACAAAGCAGAAAATGTGAAAGGATGAGATTTCAAAAGATGCGTGTGAAAGAGAAGCCCCTCTTGCACCCCTCCACCGCGAGGCATGCGCCTCCCTGAGAAGTCACTGAACTCGGACATCAGGAGGAAGATTTTACACCGCTGGCTTCTGGGAACTGAGGCCTACAAGGGTCAAGCCTCGTGATAAATGAGATTGAGTGTGTGTGTGTGTGTGTGTGTGTGTGTGTGTGTGTGTGGTGGTGGTGGTGGTACAAGGGATCGAACCTAGGGGCCCCCAACCACAGAGCTATGTTTCCAGCCCCAATGATTGATTGATTGATTGATTGATTGATTGATTTTTGTGACAGACTCTTGCTAAATTGCCTGGGTTCACCTCAACCTTGGGCTTCTCCTGCTTCAGCCTTCTGAGTAGCTGGAGTTATAAGCAGGCATCACTGTACCTGGAATATTTTGGAAAGTTTAATCCTCACAATACCTACCAGTCCTGTTTGGGAGACGAGGAAATTGAGGAAGGAAAGACCAAGCGCAATGCCCGAGGCCCTGATAGCTGCGACCTTAACCTCCACCCCAGAACTGCTCTGTAGGGAGCCTGTGCTCTGGGACTATCCCGGGTGACTTTCAGCTCTTACAGCGGCCTTAGGAAGAGGCTCACCACCACTTTCCCACTGAACTCGGAGAAGCTAAGCAGTGTGCCCAAGGTCATATGTTGAGGTGAGTTTACCCCATGCTGGGAACTGGTTTCCCTGGAGAGCTGGGCCTTGGCCATCCCAGGCTCCCCACCCCCACTCCTGAACCCAGGTGCAGTGAAGCCCTTTTAGAGCAAATTCCTAAGACACACAAATCAGTGCCTAAAACAGTGGCCACCACACTCTCTGCACTCAGATGAACGAATGCGTGAATGGATGAATGGATGGAGAGATGGATTAATGAATTTCACTATCTTTCCTCCCAGAAAGAGTTAGTCTGTGATTCTCACCACAAGGAGCCAATCTGGGTGCCAACTTGATACTTTCCACAGTGTCTGGGGGAACCCCCGTGAGTGGCTGGGGTCACGGCTCACCACATGTATTACAGAGCACCCCCGAGGCAGGTACTTGTCCTCATGTCACAGGTCAAAGACCTGCATCACAGACAGGGGAAGTGAGCTGCTTAAAGTCACACAAGACCTAGGTGGCAGAGTGGAGGTCTCGCCTGTTTGTCTCACTCCTCCTCCCATCAATCCCAATCTTTATCTGGCCACAGTTACTGGCTGGGATTGTTGGGGGTTTGTCCCAAGTCCTTGGGCTAAGAGGTCAGAAAGCCCCATCCTAGTCCTTCCGCAGAAGGAAATGGAACAGGAAAAAAGATATTTTAAAGGATCTTAGCCCTCCTGGCACGGAGAACTTCCAGGAGCTGCATGGCATATTCCAGATGGGTTGGGCCATGTGTGTCCACCAGGATTGTCAAAACAAACACAAGCCCAGGAAGAGGTGGCCCTGGGAAGTGGAAGGCAGAATCACCAAGAGCTTGCCCTCCTGCTCACCCTCCTCATACAGTGTTTCACCAGGGAACAGGTGTGGGACAATGGGCTAGAAGGACAGAACTCTACAGAGTGGGCACAGGGCGGCAGTGCCCAGCCCCTGCTGCCTGCCCAGCTCAGCCCGGCCTGGCCCACCAGGCCTTCAGCAGGCAGCCAAGACAAAGGCCCTGTCAGGCAGGGACAATCCAGCCCTTTCAAGACCAGGGCAGCTGGGCTGCATTCCCTTCCCCTTTATTTCCCTATGCTCCTGTAAATGAGTCACTCGAATTAACGACCCTGGGAACAATGAACATGGGGCAGCCTCGGATTCTTGGCTCAGATTCTTCTGAGCAGATAGAAAGCCGGATGGGAAGGGTCACCTGCTTCACTGCTGCTGCTGGACCGAGCTGAGGATGCTCAGAGCCACGGATCCACACAGGAGAGCCACAGAATCGCACCTGCTGGGCCACCTGAGCCACAGAAGGTTACAGCCACAGCAGCACACATTGCTGGAATGACAAAACCCCAGAAAGCCACAGAAAGTCAGAACTAGTAGTTATTAAAACCCTAGAATCATGAGCCCAATGAGCTACAGACTGCCTGGAACACCAATCATCAGTTGCTAAAACCCTGCTCTTTAAAAGAAGAAAGAGCCTGAGAGGTGGTCCTCCCTCAGGCTTTGTGTTGCAGTTAGGGAAACTGAGTCAGCTGATCATGGTTACAAAGCTTGGGCTAGTGTCCGGGCCTTGCCACTTGCCATCCCCTTTCCACTCCTGGAGGAGGTGATCCAGAGCAGCAGCCTGAGCTCCCGGGTCTCCAGCCAGGGACCCACTCCCTTTGGAGGTTCAGCGGGTACCTCCGGGGGCACCTGCGGTGGAGGTCAGGATCTGAGGCTTGGTGAGCACCAGCGTCAGGAAGATGTGCTAGGCAAGTCCAGACAGGCCTGGCTGCTTTAGTCAGACCTCTGTTCTTCTGCCTAATAAGGGAGAGTCAAGCACCTCTATGATTGTATCTGGTGTCTGCCTATTGGTGACCACACAGGGGAGTGTGCCAGTCCTGGGTTCCAGCCCGGGACACCTGTAGTCTCATCAGGGTCACTTCAGGTCATTCCTGGGACATAGGAAATCTAGCTTCACTTTCCAAGGTCCGTGCTAAGAGGAGAGAACCCATACCTAACCGTTCCAAGTCACATACCTATGTAATTTTAAGGCAGGATAGAGAGTGGTGGTTATACACACAGAAGAGACAGAAAAGAAGGGAGATTTTATGAAGAAGGGTTAACATTTAAACTGAGCCATCAAAGAGTTTTTCTGTATATACTTCCCTGACCTCTGCTTCAAGCTCTGATGGAGTTCCGAGGGCTGGAATTACCCTCCCACTCAGAGCAACAGAACAAATTTCGTGAACTATGTAAAAACAAGTGTTTCCAAACATTGAAGAACACATGGCAGGACACAACCCCTAAATGTGGCAGAGACCCCTGATTGTCTGCAGGGAGTCCTGTTCCAGACCTTGGAGCAGGGACAGTCATCCAAGCAGAACATAATCATCCTGCTGACATGAGGATCCCAAGCTGAATACTGAATCCCACTTGGTTAGGATGAAACTCCGTAAGGACGGGCACAGAGCAGCTAGAAGTTTTCGAGCTGAACAGTTCCCAGAGCTTATCCATGATGGGAGACATTGGAGTTGTAACTATCAACAATGGTGAGAATTCACTAAAAACCCATTCAGTGGAGACTCAGAAGTCAGGCTCTAGCAGGAAGGTGAGTCACCCCTGGAGTGAAACCCAGGTTAGCCCTAGCAGAGCTCATGACATTGCTTCCAATGGGTCAAACCAACTTGCAAGGAACTTTCGATTAGAACAAAGCCTAACATTCTGCAAAAGCAGAGAGCACAGTGGGGGCCTTCCACAATGCAACACCCATGATGTGTAGCATCCAGTCAGAAATTACTAGACATGCCAAGAAGCGGGAAAATGTGACCCATGACCGGAAGAAGGATCAGTCAATAGGAGCAGACCCAGAAGTCAAAGAGATGACAGAACTAAGGCACAGAGAAGTTTACAGGTATTTCAACTATGCTAAAGTGTTTAAAGGCAAAAAAAACACAAAACTATCATAATGGAGAGAAAAATGGAAGATATATGGTATGGCACATACCATGGTCTAGCATGGTGGCACCTGATTGTAATTTCAGCTACTCTAGAGGATGAGGCAAGAGGACTACAAGTCTGAGGCCAGCCTGGACTGCTTAGCAACACCCTGACCCCAAATTTTTTGAGAAGGGATAAGGGTGTAGCTCCATGGCAGAGGTTTAATTCCTAGTCCTAAAAAAAACAGATTGAATTTCTAGAGATTATATATATATATATATATATATTTCATGGGTTTAGCAGCAGAATAGACACTGCAGAAAATAGTATTACTGGCCTTAAGGTACAGCAATAGAATTTATCTAAACCAAAGCAGGAATGAGGCAGAGGGAGTCAGAAATACAAGCAGAGAGAAAAGCCTAGGGGAAAATGAACAAAGATCTGGGGGAAAATGAATGATCTCTGACAAGAATCAAATAGTCTAACATGTATGTAAGTGTAGTACGAAAGAGACACGAGAGAGGGAGAAAGGGAGAGAGAGAATGAACACACAACACCTATTTGAAGAGGGAATTGTTAGAAAGATTCTTAATTTGATAACAAAAAGCTATAACTCATAGATGCAAACACTCAACAAATCCTCAAACCTCACAGCAAGGTCTACCGTGACTGAATTGCAAAAAAAAGAAAAAACAGTGACAACAAGAAACTCTTAAAAGCAAACCAATGAAAGACGTGTTTCATAGAGATAACAATCATAAGAATTCAGAAACTTCTCGTCAGAAACTCCGCAAGCCGAGAGACAGTGGAGCCTCTCAACACACTGAAAGAAACTGTCAACAAAGTTTTCTATCTAGCAACAAGGTCTTGTACGTACGGAAGGCAAAACAAAAACTTTTCTAGACGAACAAAAGCTGAGAGAATGTGTCACCAGTGGCCCTGCACTACCAGAAACAGTGAAAGAAACTGATGCTGGGTGGAGATTTGAATGCGCACAAGGGGCTGGATATGGTAAATATGTGAGTTAATACCAAGGTTTGCCCTTGATTTTTCCATTTTTCATAAATATTTAAAGCAAAGGTAGTGACTATGCATAGTACAGTTTTTAATGCACATGAAAGCAAAATTATTACAACAGCCCAGGAAGGACAGAATAGGGAACAGAAATACAGCGCTCTAAGTTTCCTTAAAGGTTTGGTAAAGTTTAGTGGTAAAGTTGCCCAGTCTTTAGGTGTTTTTGGAGGGGGAGACTTTCTATTACCGATTCAATCTGATTGCTTGTTACTGGTCTGTTCGGGTTTTCTGCTTGGTAGGTTATATTTCTAGAAACAATTGAGTGCGGTGGTGCACGCCTGTAATTCCAGTACTTGGGAGGCTGAGGCAGGAGGATCACTGTGAGTTCAAGGCCAGCCTAGAATATGAAGTGAGTTCAAGGCCAGCCTAAACCGCACAATGAAACCTTGACTCTGCTCCCGGGTCACATTGCTAACAGAGGCAGCAGCCGGGATGCAGCTCCTCCACTCTTACCACACGTTCCGTCACTTGTCCTGCCCCGGACCTACCGCATGCTTAGCTTCATAATGAGAGGCCCCAAGTCCTCCCAAGTCATTGCCATCGCTGAAGCTGGCAACAGGGAGGAGGTGAGGGTGGACACATGGGCCCACCATGTCCCTGCTGTCCCCATGATGCCCCTCTTTAGATCCAGTTCTTTCCCCATCTATCTTCCTAGCCCTCTTGGTATAACAGCACCAGAAACACAAAAAAAGAGCCTCCCGGATGCCACTTCGCCACGTCTGTATAAAGAGACAAGAGGTCACACTCCTACCGCAAATCCCTTACCTCACATCACACACAATAGTTCTGCTTCTCTGATTAAACCTTGACTAAAATAAAGCTGCTTAATTTCAAGACACATGTCATTATCCCTAAAGCAACCACTATTTTTTTGAACAGTCAAGTAAGATGAGATAATTTGCTTTAAATAATCAAAAAAAAAAAAAAAAGCCAAGCAAAAGAAAGCTAAGTCACAAAGAAGAGATGGGACAAATAGAGAAGAAGAAAGAGCATGATGGAAGCTTTAAACCCAAGCGTATCAATGATGACCTTACATGTGAATTATCTAAGTGGTCCCAATTGAAGATAGAGGTTATCAGATTGTGTAATCACAGCACTTGGGAGGCTGAGGCAGGAGGATCACAGTAGTTTGAGAACAGCCTGGGCTACAAAGTGAGTTCAAGGCCAGCCTGAACTGCATGGTGATACCTTGTCTCAAAAAGACTATAAATAAAGAAATACCCAATTCTCTGCTATCTACAAAACAATCACTTTATATATAAAGACATATACAAGGTGAATTGAAAAATGTGTGCCAGAGGAATAGTAATTATAAGAAAACTGGAGTGACGATATTAATACCAGACAAAGTAGACATGAGGATGAGGGTCATTATCAGAGATTATTAAGGACATTTATCAATGAAAAAAGGATCAATTAATCAAGAGGAGATAACACTCCTAACGATATATGTGCTTTGTAGCAGCACTTTAACATACTTGAGATGAAAACTAACACTTGAAAGAAGAAAGAAACCAACGCAGCATGAGTGTCTGAAATTTCCACACTCCACGGTAGCTAGAACAGGCAGACAGAAGGTCAGTTAGGACCTGGAAGACCTGAACACTGTCCATCGGCCTTGCCTTCCTGACATCTGGAGAACACCTGCAACCCCCAGAGGGCACAAGTGCCATTCACCCAACACGGCCAAGCCTGTGCCATGCAGGGAAGAGACCTCTGCACATCTAAAGGGGCTGAAATCTCTGCGTGGACTGTGACCCGAAAGGAAGATGGGGGAACGCAGGTGCTTGCAGCTGAAGGAGAGAAAAGAGGAACTTTCTGCAGGGTGCATATGAGTCACGGTCACTGCTCAGGGTGACGGTGCTGATTACTACAGCGCCTGGAGACCTGCCTCCTTTCAAACCAAACCGTGAGTCAGGAGGGACTCCAGGCCAGCAGAGCGTGTCCCCCAAGGTCTGTAGGATTTGTCAAAGGGAAATGCTGGCAGGAGCGGCTTGAGTCAGGCTTGAAAGAGCAAGTTTCCTGAGCTCCCGAGGTGACCCTGCTCTTGTCTCTCCGCCGAGGCCCGAGGTACCTTGCTGTGTCCAATGCCAAGGCAACCCCCAGCGCGCCCTTTCATCTTGACCCCCAGTGCACCCACCTTCATCCGTCCCCAAAACATCTCCCTCTTGAAAGATCCAAATCAGTGTACCGCGTGGGCACGTGGGGCATCTTCAATCCCCATCTCTTCTTTTATGTCCACGGCTGACCGTCACTCACCCGGGAGAGGCTTCCTCCTACATTGATCTTTCTACTTATTCTTTCCTTCCTCCTCACGGCCACTTCCGAGTCCTTCCCTACTGCCCTCAAGGTCCGAAACTCTGGTGGCTTCCGAGTCCAGTGCTGGACACGTAGCTGTCTCTTGGGTGACAGAGTAAATAAACAATAATAGTAAACATGCATATTGCACTTTATACCTGCCAGGCACTGTTGTAAGTGAAATAATGAATGAATGAAGAAATGAATGAACAGATAAGCAAAGGAACAAATCACAAATACCCAGGAAAATCATGAGCTAGTACCTAGTCTGTTTTGCAGAGTTCAATGAGATGCTTCGTCTTAAGATGCTCAAAATGATTTTCCATCTGATACCGTTTTCAAATGCGATTTGGTGCTTGGGGAGGGAGGAGTCAGAAGCTCGGCCCCTTCTCCCTCCTCACCCTTGGACCACAGCGATGACTGCGTCTTGCCCGGTGCTTCCTCCTTAACCTTTCCCAGTGCGGTGAGCATCAGCCCCATGGGATCCCAAGTGTTGGGCCAGAAGTTGTACTCAGGGACTGTCCCCTCCAATCCTCCACTTTATAGGACAGAAAACTGAGGCCCGAAGAGGCAGAGCAGCTTGCGCCAGGTCACACAGCAGCGTCACGGCAGAGTCCAGCGTGGACCCGGCCTCCCATCTGTCTCCCTTCAGCACTCGCTTTATTGCTTGGACTCTGACAACCAAAGCTGTCTGAGAAAAGCACAACAGATGGGTTTAACGGTTTCTCAGAAGCACATTACCCCAAATCTGCCTCTGTGTTCGTGTGAAAAGGCTCTGGGAATAGGGAGCTGAATATTCGTGAGGGCCCCGTGACTTCCTCCAGGCAGAGAGGTAAATAACCGAAGCTGTCCCTGAGGGCCCGCGTTAGGTGGCCCGCATTACTCTGTTGATGCCTCCAACAGAGGAGAGCTATGCCCCTGCAGAGCTGGGCAAATGGAGGTGCGGACAGGTAAACCAGGTGACCGTCTCAGGATCCTGACTGTCCTGGGGCTGCCCCAGTTTTGACACTGGAAGCCAGTGTCACAGGAAGCACCCCCACCCCTCCCAGGCAAAGTGGCAGAGGGTCCCAAGATTGGCACCCAGACCCGATGCTGATGCCCACTACCTTTCTGCTGCCCATCCTGCTGCCCATTCTGGGTAAACAGATGGACTTGGGAGGGAGAAACAGATAAGCGGGTGTTTGTGGGAGAAGAAGGGGCTGGGAGAGGAGTCCAGTGGGCAGCTCTGAAGCCAGACCAGCCCGAGTCCCCGCAGCCAAGCTGTCTGGGGGGTAGAAGGCCATTGGGTACCCTGCCAAGGAAGGACAAACAGGGCCTTATTCTTCCTCCTCTCTCTCCATCCCAGGAGGAGACTGTTTACCCGACAGCCTGTTATCTGCCAGGTCTCTGGTTTCCTGCCAGGCAGTGATACGCCAGCCGCCAGCCGGTGTAAGGTCTGAGACTCTGACCAAACCAGTCTCCCTGGGACCCTCGCCGGGAAGTTGGAGCAGGAGACAAGTTGACCTCAGAGGCCCCTGGGAGACCAGACCTCCAGGCTCAGATGCGGGTTCCCTGCTGCAGAGAAGGGACTGACCACCGACTCACACTGCTGTGGTCTCCTATAACCTCCCCTCATAGATATTTCATGATCAATTAGAAGCCTCTGAGCAAGTTACTGCTCTGCCGTGTCTCAGCTGCACCCTCTATGGGCGCTGAGTCAGGGTAACTGCCTTGAGGCACCCTGGTAAGTCAAGGGCCGCTCCCCAGAATGTTCCTAGGTTATGCTACTGCCCTTAACCGTGCTCACTCTGTGAGGTCCCCCTCCCCTTGTTCCCGGAATGTGTCTATTGTTTTAAGCTCAGCCTGCCTGTCAATACCTGACTCAGCATATGTAACCCATTATGTAACATTTTGTCACTTGTTTTGTACCTCTTACTTCTAAATTCCACATGAATGAAACTTGTCCTGAATTCAGCGCTGTTACTTTTGAGGAATGATCCCTGCAATAGTTCACTGGGGTGAAGATCCAACAGTCCGCTGGTGTAAAGATTAAATGCTGCCTTCTTAGCTCCTCGGTGCAAAGAGTCTTCCTTTTGGTTTGGTTGGTTTGGCTTGGCTTGGCTTGACTTGGTTTGGCTTGGCTTGGCTTGGGAATTTTCCCACAACAGAGTATCACCCAGGAGGAACTCAAGCCCCTCCAGGCCCCTCAGCCAGACTGCCCTGAGCCCAGGCTGGGCAAGGCCAAGTCCTAGACCTTGGTGGCCTGTACTAGGACAAGCATGGCTCGCACAGTTTGGGGGGTAAATGGGCCTTGGCCCTCAGCAGCTCCCACTTCGACTCCCACTTCTGCCGAAGGGCTCTGAGAGGACAGGAACTCACCCCTCCAATCCCAGCACTGATGTATTTGTTGACTGAACAGAAAAGCCATTTAATGAATTAGCAAATAATTCAGCTCTGAGGCAGGAACTCAAGCCCCTCTCAGAATTACTCCCAGGTGGGATCCTGGAACCCGGGAGATGGCACAGGTGTTACCCTGTCAGGCCTCACCTGTCGGCTGAGCTGGATCCGGGGAAGAGAAAGAGTTCATCGGGGGCAGACAGCCAGGGCTGGGGTGGGGCCAGGCGGGATTCAGGCCCAGGATTCCCCTCTCCCAAGAGCACGGGGAGGAACACAGATTTTTCTATGTATCAGTAAACCAGTGTCTCCCGAGTAGTCACAGTGTCACCTGATTTATTTCATTTAATCTCAATATAGACAAAAACAGGAGGCTTGGGTGGGGAGGGGACTTGCCCAGGAAGGCACAAAAGGAACAGACCCTGGCTCTCTGCCTGATCGCCAGAGCGACCCCAGCCCTGTGGGCCGGGCGCCCGCTGCAGACCGACACAGCCCAGCTGTGGCTCTTGGGGCTGCTGAGTTACTGCTACCCTAACACCTGTCCCCTCTCGCACCTGAAAGAGCCAGGAGCCCTGGGCCCCACTTCCTTTCCTTTTCTGCCCCTCAGCTTGATGATTATCGGGTTCTGATGGTGTACAAACACATGCCGATAGACTCCTAAAGACTGATGTCACCCCCCAACTATTTCTGTCTCTTTCAGGCAGATGCCAAGAATTCCTGAGACGGACAAGGTCCCTCCCTGCATTGCTAAGATGCTCCTTGCAGAGTCCACACCCCGTGTCCCTACCCTCTCCGTGGGAACCTCTGCACCGCTGGGGTCACAGGTGAAGGCATTACCACTGCCGACAGACATGGGGAAGAGGCATCAGGAACTCCAGTCCCCATGCAGTCTCTGTCCCTTCCAGCTATGAGACCTCTGCAGAATTCTTCTGAGACCCAGCTTGTCCATCTCTGCAATGGGTAGATAATGACCTGCCCTCCCAGGATGGTTATGAGCAGCACCCGAAATGCACAGCTGGGGTCTCTACACTTCTGGCTGGCAGGAATCCAAACTGAGACTGTCCAATGGGTTGGCCAGAGCGAGTGGGCAGCCCATAGGCATGGACTGGTTTATGTGAGCAGCCAGCAGGGTAGGGATTGCTTGAAAGAAGAGGGAGAATGGAGTGGGGCCTTGGGCACAGGAGCACACACCCCATGAGGACACAGTCTCTGAAAGGCCTGGCCAGGGCAGGCATGCTGCCTGCAGAGGAACCTCTGCCCACTTCTGTGGAGAGCCCAGCACCAGGGTCAGGGAGGCTGCCTCTGGGCTTTAATCCCCACATTCCTGCAGAGGACACTGGTCACCACGGTCAGGCTCCCATTGGTGACTTCAAGGGCAAGGAGTGGCCAACAAAAAACTGCCCACAGGTGCTGCTGGTAGATGGAGCTGAAGGTCATGAGCCTCAGGAGCCGAGAGACTCACTCCAACCGATCTAGCCCATTGGCGTTTTGTAGGTGCCAGGTGACCTGAGCAGCAGCTGGCAGCCAGAGCCACTGCTATGTGGGCAGGTGCTGTTAAGATGCCCCAGGTCTTGTGCCTGGACTCAGTGCTGGCTGGAGAGACAGCTCTGTGCAGGAGGAAGCCTGTGCAAGGACGGCTTGCAGCTGTTGGAGCCCCGCATCCCTCCTGGATTCACCCCACTTGCCCTGTCCTAGGCCTGAACACGAGGTGTGAGGCCCTCCCAGGGGGCCCCAGTAAACCCTTATAAAGTGAAAACTTCTCAGTGACTCAGCCAGAGCCTGCTGGCTCTGCTCATTCACTGCAAAGGTATTTTCCTTTTCAGCCCTTTTCAGCAAAGCCTTTCACTGCCTCAGAGGTGACATCATCATCTGCTGGTAAACGCTCTGGCTTGTGCTAAGCTTCCTCTGAACTTTTTGCTTCTGTTTAACCAAAAAAACTTCAAAGGGAGCCAGCAGCCCAGAGTAGTAGTGCCAAAGTCATTGACTGAGTCAGAGGCCTGAGTTCGAATCTCAGCTCTGCCCTTTCTAGATGCTAGAACATGACCCAGGCAAGACCTGTCTTACAGCCTCGGTTTCCACCAGGGAGGGGATTCTGGAGAGATGCGCAGCGCTGTTCAATCTCGTTCAATCAACACATGTGCGTTCAGTGCTTTGAATGTGTTGGGTACACACTGATGCTAGGGGAACACACACATATACACAGGCACACATGTACACAATGTGCACGTGCCTGCATGCACACAATCTCATAATATACACATGTGCTCAGCATGCACACACACGTATGTGCATATGCGCCTGATTCTCATGCAGGCAGCTGTGTTCGTGCTGAGCTATATAAGGTGCTATGCACGCCTGCAACGTGTGTGTGTGGGGTGTGGGCCAGGCCCTGGTGGACAGCGGTGGGACACAGCAAACAGCACAATGAGCGATGACCGAGTGGCAGGTGGGAAGAGTGAGAGAAGACATAGTTTGGGCAGAGAGAGAAGCTGTGAGTGAATCCGCTGAAGCGAGGTGGCTTGTCCCCAGCTGGGCAGGTGAGCCCAGCCACGGTGTAGGAATGCCAGGCAGTGAGGCTGTGAGGGGTCTGCAGGGGCAGGAAGGGCAGGATGAGGACTGAACTGGTGACCCGCAAGGGCAGTTTGCAGCCCTGGCATTGCAGGCCTGCGTTTTCCCGGTGTGATCCAGTGATCTTGGTTTGGGGCTAAACAAGGCACTATCACATACCCACCCAGTTACATGTAGATAGAAGGCTGTAAGTTCAAGACACTGATAACAGACAATATTCTACTAGTTTTATTTTATTCTGACTTTGGGGTGGGTGTGGTGGTGCACACATGTAATTCCAGCACTGGGGAGGCTAAGGCAAGAGGATTGGCTTGAGTTCAAGGCTAGCCTGGGCTCCAGAGTGAGACCCTGTCAATAAATAAAATAAAACAAAATAAAATAAAATTTTTACTATGATTTGGAGAGCAATCTCTCCAATGGTTTGGATTAAATCACTTTTAAAACTTCACCCTAAGGCACAGGGTAGAATTCCAGGGGTGGTCAGTCTGGGTCCAGCTCAGCTCAGCATTTGCCTTGCAGGACATGGCATCAAAGGGCCATCAGGGGAGAGCTAGGGTAGGAGTGACTGTGACTCTTGGTGGCTGCTGGAGAATAATCACACAGAGGTGATTCCTGCACCTTCATTCCCAGAGCGAGGAGAACCCAGGTCCCAGATCTAGGCAGCACTGGTGTCCCCCACTGCACAGTCCTTGACTGTGAGCCATCTGTTACTGGACCCAGCAGTGAACCCCAGGATCCCCAAGTCTGTCCACTCTCCCTCCCATGCCCAGCCTGGCACTGAGCACAGGCGGGCTGCATTTTTAAAGAAAACATGTAAGGAAAGAAAAAAGAAAGGAGAGGTGAGTGACATTTGTTACCCAGAACTCCTTTTGTGTGGTGTTATAACTTAAATTGCAACATCAACTTTCATGAATATTAAATACTGAATAGCACATGCCATAATCCCAGCACTAGGAAGGCTGAGGCAGGAGGATTGGAAGAGCTCAAGGCCAGCCAGAACTACCTAAACTTTTTAGTGCTTTCTTTAAGCTTGTAGTGGGTTTAGAGGCAAGGGGTTTTAACAACTCAGGTCTCTAAAAAAAAGTGAAACTACAAGGGTGGAAATGAAAGTGATTCTCCCTTCTCAACTTGATTTCTCGTAAGGAGTGTGGCTATCCCTTCTAGGCACAGAGGGCTGGGGAAGGGAGGAAAGGGAACGAATAGAAGGGAACTAGATCCCCAAGCATCCGAGCTCCTGCTGTGTCCAGGCCCCTGCCAGGCCTGACTGAGCCAGAGGACACTGAGCCAGGTGACCAAGATGTTGGATAACAATAAAACAAGACCGATTAGGGTTCCATGTGCAAAGTCTCCACACAAATATAAGCAATCAGCACCAGGAAAACATTCTATGCTGGGCACATGATATACAATCACCCTTTGGGGACAGATATGTAGCCTCTGGCGTTAAGTGACTCAACTTCCAATCCTGGCTCTGCTGCTCGGTCCTTTGGGCAAGTTCTATGTCTGTGCAGAGACTTGGTTTTCATGGCTGTGAAATGGGTCCACCAAGGACTGACAGTGCTATGTGGGTATTGAGCAAGCCAAGAAGTGTGAAGAACTCAGGCCGGATGTGGGGAATGGGATGGGTGACCAGGTGACACCCCGGCAGAGATGAACTTGGGCTGGTGGCATCTGGGCAGATCTCAGGTGTGACTGGAAGAAATTTTAGAAGCAGGGCAGGACCACACCGGGGGAAAGGAAGCTCCACTCGCTCTTGGCGATGGTGCCAGATGTGGCCACTGCCTTTGGAAGTGATTTATTTTTAAAGGCGAGCTGACCACACAAGGTCCTTCCCGCCCTTTTCCTGCCTGCCCGGCTCAGTGGAGGCAGACAAGCTTTGGGTGAAAGAAAGGTCACCAGGAAATGACTGCCCCACACTTCATTGGAAACCCATAAAACCATTCATGCACCAGCCCTAAAACCATTCACACGCCGTGAGGGCCGGGGAAAGAAAGCCTCTCTGTTCAGCGAACACCGAGGTGACAGATGGCAGAGGGAGACTGGTGTCCCTGTTCATCTGGTCACAGCAAGACACAGTGAAAAGCAGACAGTGACCATGAATACACACTCGGCCTGTTGCCGGGGACCACGTCACACTCCCCTGGTGCCGAGAGTCACTGAACTGAGCCGCCACAGACGTGGCCATCTGGGCACTTTGATCAGCAGCCTTTCTGTTCCAAGACAGAAGGAAGGACGTTGGATGACAGCTAGAGGGGACTTATAAAGGTTCACGCCCTCCGCTTCCATCTTCTTCCCACTCTGAGCTTCTTTCCTAAAAATCTCACCTGTGATTTTTTTTCAAACAGTTCGTTTTTCTTCGCCTACTAAATTAAATTCGAAGTCCTCTCTCTTTAATTCCAAAACCACTGTTTGGCCTTTCTAATAATATTTTCCCATGCAATTTTAATCATTGTGTTCCTCTTTAACACACTCCTGGTTTATAATGTCTGCTCCTCCCGTCAGTGACTAAAACCAAATTTAAGCTCACCCTCTCCAGTGCTGACTTCCATGGCTTTCAGAAACAGCTCGGAGGCAAAGCTCTTCACTGGAGAGTTCTTTCTATCACTAATACTGGGAGATCGCGAAGGCGACAGGAGAATGGATAAACACAATTCTGTTCAGGCACACCTAATATTTCTGATTTCTGCTCGCTCGCTCACTCTCTCTCTCTACCAAGAATTGAATTCACAACCTTGCACTTGCCAGGCAAGCGCTGTGCTGCTGAATTACATCTCTGGCTCTTGGGGTTTTCTAATAGAGACATAATTAACGTCAGTGACAGCATTCATGGCCGGAAAGTCCACAGAACTACCTATTGATATTATGCCTCCAAATGTGTATTTTCAACATTTATATGAGATGGATATTTCATTCTGCTTCTCTTTTTTTTCCCCAAATGGAAAGTGTCAAAGGATCACACCATATGTTGCTGAAATTGAAGTATATCAGTCCATTTTTTATTACTTTAAAGAATACCAGAAGCTGGATATTTTTGGAGAAAAGGGCTTTGTTTAGCTCAGATAATAAAAGGCTATAAGTGCAAGCCTGGGAAACCACATTGGTTCAGTGTCTGGTGAGGACCCAAAGGACCATGGATGGCATCATGGCAGGGACACATGGGACAGGGACATCACAAGACAAAGCAGGAAGCCAGGAAAGAGGGAGGGGCCAGGCCTGCTCCTTTTATAACAAACTTTTTGCAAAAACTCAGGGTGGCATGAGCACTACCTTAATCCTGTCCCAGAGCAAGCCGCACCATGGCTGAGGACCTCCCACAAGGTCCCAAGTGTTAACCTCTCCACGCTGAGAACCAAGCTCCCAAAAGGAGAACCCGAGATGGGGTGGGAGTGGGAAACTCATCCAAGCCACAGAAGAAAGAAGGGATGGAGGAGCGGAGAATTAGGGAACTGATGCAGTTCGTTTAAAAATGACAGCAACTGCTTCTATCAGGGATATTTAGTGCACGCCAAGGTCTGAACTGGTCTTCACACACTTGTCACTTCACCCTTCCAGCTCTGTGGTGCCCAGATGATAAAGGCTGGGTCAGGCAGTGATCCAGAAGTGTGGTCCCTGGCCCCACAGCGTCAGCACCATGGGGGAAAATGCTGATGTGTTCCTGATCAGAAACCCTGAAGGGGGAGCTGGCAGCCCTCACTTTACCATGCTCTTGAGTAATTCTGATGCAAAACCGAGTTTGAGGTGTCCCTAGGTTAGGGGTGGCCAGAAGCCCAAGCTTCTTGAGGGCAGTCTTGAAGTCAAACTTGGTCCTTATTTAATCTACAACAGCCACCAGAAAAAGGGTGTAGCCTCACAAAGCCATATTTTGTTTTTGACCTATTGCAATGATGGAGAATATACACTAGAAGAGCAAAGAGACATTGGTCCTGTTGTTCTAGCAGTTTTTTGTTTTTTTGAGACAGGGTCTTGCTATGCAGTCACATTGACCTTGAACTCACCATGTAGCCCAGGCTGGCCTCGAACTTGCCTTCTAAGGGCTGTGATTACAAGTGTGCTAGCCTTTTTGTTTGTTTTTGGTACCAGGGATTGAACTCATGACTTCAGGCTTGCCAGGCAGGGCACTTACACCGCTGAGCTAAATCCCGTCTTTTTTTGGTCTTTTTGAGACAGTGTTTCACTATGCAATTCAGGTTGGCCTTGAACTCACTTTGTAGCCCAGGCTGGCACTGAACTCACAGGAATCCTCCTACCTCAGCCTCCCGAGTGCTGAAACTGGCAGCATGTGCCACCATACCCAGCTAGCATTTTTAAGAAGGGTGGAACTTGTGTAAAAGTTAAACAAAGCAATATTTTGATTGTCTCAAAGCAGAGCGATGTGTAAAGAGATCAGCACTGTGTGGACTGCAAGGTGAATCCAACTTCATATTTCCTTGTGAACTACAGAGCTAAGACAAGTGTGGAATGTCGCATCCAGAAAGTCCTTCACTGAACTTCCTCCAGGCGAGGACTGGAAACCATCCTGCTTCTCCGGCAAAGTGACTGGGAACCTCAGGATAAGTGTGGGAGGTTCTCTAACCCCCTCTCCTCTCTAACCCCCACAGACAGATGGCCATGGCACTGGCCATCCATGACTTGAGGCAACAGAGTTCCTCAAAGAACAGGAAAGCTGTGGTCACTTAAAGAAGTGAGTCACTAGGGTGTTTTGTGGCTGTACTGCACCCTCTAGAGAAATTGTTTCCCGGGAGCTTTGCAGTTGATTTGATCTCTATCTGTCACTCCAGACAACCAGGGGCCGGCCAGACTGACATTTTCTCAGCCTAAGCTAATTTTTACTTTCTCATCTAGAAGGTATTAAGTGAATTCACATTCATCAGGTACTTAGCCCAGTGCCTAGCAAACAATTAAAATGAATTATAATTTTATGTGACATAAAACATAAAGCAACATAAATACCATATATGACTTGATGTCATGTTAGAGTTAACATGAAAATTAATGAATGCAAGTCATGAGGGTTGCATTAGACAAATGAAAGGAAGAGAAAGGATTTCTTTTTTCCTCTCCCTTTGAGCAAGGTTGTGGATTAGAAAGTGCCTCAGGCTGGATTGCAGGTCAAGATGAACTAGATGAAGAAAGACCCCAGGGTTTTGGTTCCAGGCAGAGTAAGGCGAGAGAGCAGCACTGGTTGAGGCCCGGCTCTTCGCCTCTCATCTCTACTCCATAGTCAAGGGTTCTGACTCCATTGCTAGTGAAGGGTAGTTAAGGCTGAGGCCTCCACGGGTCTAACTGACCGGCTGCAGCCCCGGGATTCCAGCCTAGCCTCAGTGGAGGCCATTTACAAACCATTTTCCTTTTGAAACCTGTGGGTTTTTTACTTATAAATTAGAGAAAATACAACACAATGGTTTTAACATTTCCTTCTCGTGCCAGTTCCCCTTCTACATGTAAAAGTGAGGAATGTGTGGGGCAGGGGATGTGGGTCCATGGTAGAGCACTTGCCTAGCACGCATGAGGCCCCAGGTTCCATCTCCAGCAGCACAAAAGTAATAAACTCAGTGACAAATCTCTCTGCCCCCCAAAAGCCATGTATGAAGAGATAACGGTACAAAGTCGATCACCATCCATTCTTGATAATATTAAAAGTGCAGCAGAGCATGATGGAACATGCCTGTAATGCTGGTACTTGAGAGGCTGAGGTGGGAGGATCTCAAGTTCAAGATCAGCCTGGGCTACTTAGTGAGACTCTGTATCAAAATAAAGTAAAAACAAGAGGGCTGAGGCGGTAGCTCGTTAGCTGGGCACTGGCCTCGCGTGCACGAGGCCCTGGCTTCATGCATTTAAAGATAAATGATAGGAATGAAGAGCCCTTAGACCCCTAAACATGGGGAGGTTTTGTTTTGTTTTTTCAAGTTCTTTAAAAGAAGTTATTATTGGTTAAAGCAAAAAGTATAAAATCGTATCTTGTGTTTATAATGCCTATAAACTTACATATCCAACAGCAGTGAAAAGGAAGGGTAACTGACCTATGCAGAGTTGGTGAAGCTAGTTATTAACAAATTGAAGCAGATTGTGACAAGGAAAGATGTCAACTGCAAAACCTAGACCAATCACCAAAAATCCACAAAAACATTTTTTTCTTCCTTTCTTTTTGTTGTTATTGTTGCAGTTCTGGGGGTTAAACAGAGGGCTTTCACCCTGAGTGCCAGTCCAATACTTTCTTTTTTGATATAATGTCCTGTGTCACTAAATGGCCCAGGCTGGGATCAAATATGTAATCGTCTTGCCTCAGCCTCCCACTGTGTTGGATTATAAGGGTGCACCACAGAGCCCTGTTTTAAAGGATGTATTTTTTATTTTATTATTATTATTATTTTGATAACAGGGATTGAACTCACTACCTCATGGTTGCCAGGCAGGCACTTATAAGCCACGGAGCTAAATCCCCAGCCCCCAAATGATGTATTTTAAATGATTTGTTTAGGACCCAGGGCTGCCACGCAGTGAGGAGGGGATCTGCCACCGTGGCTGCTTGTGTGGCAAACCACCGATTCCAAGCTGGCTCTGCACCTTAGTTCCCTTCAGCACAGGGCCACAGAGGTGACAACAAAATGACCTGAGCAAGGACAATGCCAGCTCCCCGGAGAAGAGGCAAGCTGGGAAGAATTGGCCATTTCAGAGAGAGATAGTGGCTGGGCCAGCAGTGCTAACCTCTCAAAAGCTAACGGCTGTTGTAAACTGCAAAAACAGCGAGTGGGTTTTACCCCAAGAGTGACTTCTTTATGAAGGAACAGAATTGGAGAATGGACCCAGAGCTGCACCTGCACATAGCCAGAGAGAGTTTAATAAGATGGCGTTTTGGGAAAGGATTGACCGTGGGACCAAACCACAGAATACCTATACTACACTGTCACTCCAGGACTGGGTGAGAGACACCCATGTGAGGCAGACAGACAGAGGTAAGGGCTGCAAATAGATCCTTTGAGACACCCTGAGAAGTTCAGCTTCAACCCAGGAAGGACATGGGGCCCACATTTCCTGGTGGAGTTCAGGTGTGGCAGATGTGTTTCAGAGGTAGTTGGTCTGAGTATGATGACATTGAGTCCAGGAGTCTGCTTGAGCCCCTTGGTCACTGCACACATCTAGAAGAGACCGATGGTCTGATTGCTTCCCCATGGGCCAGCGTGAGAGGGGACACAACTCAGTCTGAATAGCAGCCACGGTTTGGGGTTTACAGATGGGGATACCTCTGGAGCAAGGGGTCACTTCACAAACCCACAGGCTATACCATGGAACACAGAGGACTGTGACTTGCTGGATTCCAAAGAATGTAGGTGCTAGAAGAAAACCACTGATGTTGGAACTTAGGGCGCTGGGAAACCAAGCAACCGGCTCGCCGCCCTGGTAAGCGGTTGTGAGCCTACTGGCACGCGGGCTGAGATTCAAACATCCATACCCTCCTCCCCTCGTTAGCAAGTAGGAGCCAGAGATCTGAGCATCTTGCAAGGTTGACTATATGCAATATAACAAATAAGGGGGATTTCCTTCTACCATCTCTTTGAAAGTAAATATTTTTATCACTGTTTTGCTTTGTTCTGATTAGTGGTATTGCTCTATTCAATATTCTGTTTTGATAAGTTCCATAATGTTCCATATTCCCTTTGATTTTGCTATACTGATTGAAAGAACAACTATTGTGAAGAAAATGAGATGTACGATGGTAACTATTGCTGTTATCCTGGTAACCTGCTGTGAACTTCTGTACCAATTTCACTACACTGTCTCAATTGGTTTTGTTCCGTCTTGTTCTGTTGTATTTTACTACCTTCAAAATAAAAAATAAATAAATAAGTAAATAGAAAAAGAAAAAGAAAATCACTCATTTGAAAATACATAGTAAAAATTTTTTAGCCTAATTTTTTCTCCCTTATTGGCATGTGTGTGCACATGAGCATATGTATGTATGGTATTTGGAATTTGTTTCCTTTATTTCTTCTATTTTATTATTTTCAAATTTATTGATTTGCTTATTTTGTTTTTTTTTGAGACAGAGTCTCGCCATATAGTCCCAACTGGCCTTGTCATAATGTAGACCAGGCTGATCCTCTTGCCTCAGCCATCTAGAGTGCTGGAATTACAGGTGTACACCACCATGCAAGGCCATCTTAGTGACTGGGGCAAAATACCCAACACCTGCAAATGAAAGGAGGAAAGATTTATATTTTAGCTCACAGTATGTAAAGGTTTTAGTCCTCAGACTGGCTCTGAGGCAGAGTGGTATGACAGAGGAGAAGCATGGCATGGTAGGCAGGAAGTGATGAGCCTCCCTTTTGCTTTTTATTCCATCCAGGCTTCAAGCCTATTGGTCGGTGCTTCCTATTATCCACACCCAGAACTATGCTAAACCAATCAGTGGGCTAATTTATTTATTGCATGACCTTAATCCGTATTCAGATGCCCTATATCTAGCCATCTCCAAAAAGTCCCACCTGTGAGCACATCAGGCTTTGGGAGGCTCTCTCTGTACAATACATAGCACAGGCTCATGTGAGGAGTTTAATTCCCATTTTCTTTTTCATTCTCATTATTACTATTTTTGTTGGTTGGTTGGTTTTGGTCCTCCTTTTTCCTTTTCTCTCTTTTCTCCTTCCATTGTTTTGGGGTTTTGGGGGGGTTTTTTGGGGGGGGTTGGTTTTTTGTTTTTGTTTTTTTTTTTGGTTTGCTTGCTGTTTCTTCCTAGTTTTCCTTTTTCTTGGTTTTTTTTTGTTACTTTTATCTGATACTATTAATTTCCTTTTCCTCCTTAATAAGATCCATTATTTTACTTTATCACCTTCTTCTCCTCTTCCATCATCTAATTTTTCAAATTTTTCTTTTTCCATGCTCCCATTCCCCATACCCTCTAACCTTACTAGTACAACCATTAAGTTTTATGAAGCAATAGACAGTTAACTACATCTTATTGCTGTTGAACATTGCTCTGCAGTCAGTAGAAGTTAAGTTGTCCCATGAATAGATATTTACTGTAGGTCAACATATGATTTGTCTGTGTGTTTATACTGTAATCATAGATGTCTTTTCTGTGGCTAAGCGTAGTACCTCATTGGTTCTTAGGGTTTGTCAACATTCAGTTTGTGGGCTGGGGATTTATCTCAGTGGCTTAAGTGCCTCCTCAGCAAGCATGAGGTCATGAGTTCAATCCCTGGTACAAAAAAAAAAAAAAAATCCAGTTTGTATTGGACATTATTATTATTGCTGATTTTATTGCTTATAGCCAAGGTGACCTAGTTGTTGCTATCAATTGACTTTCTCTGTACAATAGCTTGGAGGTCATAAACAGCCCATTCCCAGAGAACTGGGTACGCAGGCAAATAAGCTGCAATCTCCACCTCAGATAAATGGAGGTGACTGAATCCTAGGATAGAGGCAAAGGCCAATAGCTGGTTGCACTGAGACTATATCTCAGAAAAGTAAACTAAGAAAAAAAAAGAAAAGTAAAGTAAACTAAGGAGGTCTCTATACAAGCAACAAAACTATCTACTATAGTCAAACTGCAAACCTCAGCACAGAAAACAGACAAACAATAGGACTGTGAGCAAATAAGCCCACAAAATGCCTCCAAATACTTCCAGCTACCCCAAAGCTGATCTATGGGTCCTGAGAGGGGAGGAAAACAAAAGCCAAGTACTCAAATTATTCAAAATGATATCAGGGGAGACAACAAAACAGATCAGTAAGGCATTTAGCGAGCTCGTAAAAGATGTTAAATATATTGGGTCAAACAAAATGATCGGCAAGTCTACAGAAGAAACTAATTTAAAAAACTAGCAACGCTAAATGGAAGAGTGCAAAACATGGATAATTAGCACAGAAAAGAATCAGTTCATAAAAAGATGTCAAATAGAAATTCAGGGGACTAAAATTTCTCTTGAAAGTATGGGCAGCAGAAGTGATGAATGCAAACATAGAGCGTCGGGACTAGAACACAGGGCTATTGTCAGTGACCAGCTCATGACTACCTTAAAAAACAATCGGAGAGCATGAAAATGGATCCAACAGATGCTAGATGATGTGAAGACTAACCTAAGATTAACTGGAACTAGCGAAAAATCAGAAGACAGCACAAAGGGCATAAAATAACCTGCTTATAGAAGTAATAACAAAATTTTCTACATGTGGAAAAAGAATTTAACATATAGATAAGCGAGGAATATAGAAATCCAAAAAGCCCAGATCAAAATAGAACCACTCCAGGACACATCACAGTCAAAATACCAGAAATAAAACACAATAACAGAATCTTAAAAGCTGCTAGAGAAAAGCAACAAATCATTTTATAAAGGAAAACCCATTGGAATGATAGCAGACTTATCAACCTTAAAGACAAGGAGGCCTTGGAGTGAAGTGTGCAAATCCTAAAATGAAGCAACTTCTCACCCAGACTAATCCATCCTGAACAATTATCTTTCGAAGTTGATGGAGAAATGATATGTCCATGATAAAGGGTCCCTGAAGAAATTCATAACCGAGGCCTGGTGAGCTACTCCCCTGACAGAAGGGCTGAGGCAGTTGGGTCACCAGTTGGAGCCTGACCTGGACGACTCAGATCCTGGCTCAGAATCAAAACTTGTGGGGCCTGGGATGCAGCTCAGGGGCACAAGCGCCCACCCGCATGCCAAGCTTGAGGTTTTGAGTTTGATTTTCAGTACCTTCCTTCCCCGCTAAAATCGGGTGCGGCCTCACTCCGAATCCACATCTTGCTTCTGCCTTCCTAGGGGGCCTACCCTGGAGAGTACTGAGAAGGGGCCAGAGTCCAGGGAACGCGGGGTCTGAGCTGTGGCATCCAGAACCTCTGCTCTGGGCCCTTCCTCCCTCTCTGTCTCCAGAGGAAATGAACGTCCAAAGCTCACTGGCCCCCTTCCTCTCAGGTGGCTCACCCAGAAAGGAACCCAGCAGAAGAAGATCAATGAGTGGTTGGGGATCAGAAATGAGATCAAGGAGTGAGGAGACGCCTAGAAGGAGGTGGGCAGTACTTCTTCGAGTGGGGGTTCATGGCGGACGGGTTTTGAAGGATGAATGGGAGTTCTTCAAGTAGGGTTCCTAGCCGGCCAGCGAGCAGGACCCCTCTCCAGTATGTGCTGATGAAGGAGGATGAGAAAGATCTCCGCCACCAAGAGGAGCACCAGTGGTATGTGGGCAAGATTAACCACATGCAGGCCGAGGGCAGCTAGGCCATCTCTTGGCAACCTGCAGCTGGCCTGTCGTCTCACGGGAGCAGCTGGCCTGTCTCACGGGAGCAGCTGGCCTGCCTCACGGGAGCAGCTGGCCTGCCTTCGGTTCTTTCCAGAAGCTCTCGGGCGTCTTCCCCCAGGCCCGGCTGGGCCGGGCTGCGCTTGGCTCAGGGTGTCTGCAGTGCGGTCAGGTGAGTGGGTTCCAGCCCTGGGGCCCGCGGGAGCTGGGGCGCTGGTCCGCGGGAAAGGGGAAGGAGCAGAGCGGCTGGGCCCAGGCAGGCACCTAGCTGGGACACCTTGGGGCTAGTGCCGCGATCAGAGAGGCTCTGCTCCGGGGTGCTCCCACCTCGTGGGCAGCATTTCGGTTTACGGAGTCGGGGCGCCCCACTTCCAGCCTCCTGGAGTGGCGAGGGTTCCACGCAGGCCTGAGCGTGCGTGTGCCCGAGCAGAGGGCCTGCGATCCCGGGGACCCCTGCTTCCTACCCCAGCTGCTAGGTCGGGGTACGCTGCTCCGCTGCTACTTGTGTAGGGGGAAGTGGGTGGATTTTGACGCTCTCGCTAGAGTCATCCACGCCTCAGTTTCCCCACCTCTAGAATGTGCAGGGCTTGGGCCAGGGAGCCAGCGCGTCCTGGGGCGCCGTGAATGCAGCTCTAGCCCAGCACTGGCCCACTCAGCAGGTGGCATCTGCTGCAGAGTCCTCCAGCCCAGAGCCGGGCCACTCCGCGGGTGGCATCTCCTGCAGCCACCCCATCCCTTCCTGTGCCAGGATGCAGCCTGCACCCCCCTGAGCCTTGGGGGACACAGAACTTTCAGGACAGGCCTGGGAAAGTGGGTGCCCTTCCTTCGCAAGGCCCCGGGCCTGGGGACCTCACCCTGCCTCTGTGCCCTGTCTTGTCCTGGCTGGGCTCCCCTTGAGCTCTTCCCAAATCTCTCCTCTGCTTCTGCAAGTGAGCTGGGCCCCAAGTGAGCCAGGCAGGAACACCCCAGCTGTCCTGATGTCCCTTTGCTTGAAGTTGTGCAGGCCTTGGAGGCATTATTGTCCCTTTGGGTCTCCTTCCCTATCAATTTATTGCCTCTAGTGTCCCTCCCTGCACAGCCAGTCCCCAAAATAGCCCCGGTTTCACCCCACCCAGTCTGAGTTTAATTGGCCCTTTCTCTGCTACCTCCTGACATCTCTCAGGGCCTGGAAGCTAGGTGGAGCTGGATTCCAGTCTTGGCTACTTCCTGGCCAGATCTAAGCTCCAGCCCAAAACTCAGTTTCCCCATTGCCATCAGTGCTGAGAAATATGTGTCTTACTAAACCTGCAGGGTTTCCTGAAGGACAGGTTCTTGGCTGCTTTCCTCCCAACAACCCAGGGAGGGCTGATATACCCATTATACAGCTGGGGAAACTGAGTCAGAGAATGGCAGGCACTGGCCCAGATATCACCTAACTACTCATGTCCCTGACCAGAGATTAGAGCCCTCTCCATGCTGGGCAAGGGAGGAGCCCTCCTGGCTTGATGCCATCCTGTTCTCCCTGGTAAGTTGGCATCTCTGGCAGAGTTTAGTGACAACACTTTCTCTCAACTCCCTGGTGAGGTGCAGCTCAAAGAGCTGGCAGCCCAGGTGCTAGTGGCCCTGTACCACCTTCGGATGGCAAATACGGTGGCCAAGTGAGCTGGCATCAAGCACCAACCACCAGCTTACCACCAGCTAGCAAATGGTGGGCAAGTGACAGTCAGCAGTGGTCACCATCGCAGAATGATGGCAGGAAGTTGGGCATGAGCTGCCTCCAAGGTCACCTCTGACTCCTGCTGAAGGCAGGTCCAAACCCCCTGGCTCTGCAGCCCAGTGTCATACATCCACCATGGCCCATGGAGCCCGGGAGCCCCCTGTCCCCCCCATTAATTGCCCCATGGGAAAAGTGAAATAGTGGCCTTTCATACAGTGTGGCATGTGCCGACGCCTCCCTTTACCATGTGCCTTACCTGTGGCCACAGTACCTCTAGCTGCTGCCTGGCAACCTGCTGGAAAAGTCAGCTCATGCAGCAGGACCCAGAAGTGTTTATTTCTTTCCCTTCTCCCTCTGCTTCCTGGGTGGCATGGCATAAGGTGTTTTCCTTCACTACGTCCTTCCACTCTGCTGCTTCTGCCATGGAGCCGCCAGCAGATCATGAACTAAAACCATGGACCAAAATAAATCTCTTCTCATTTAAAAAAAAAAAAAGAAATTCATAACCATCAAACCAGCACTCCAAAATATCTCAAAGATATCCTAGGAAGAAATATGAAGCTACCATTGAAAGGTCTAAGGGAATGAATGAATCAAGTAGGGCAAGCAGTTAAGGAAAAGGAAAAGAAAGAAAGTCAGTAACATGAAAATAATACAACAGCAAGAATAAGTCTATCATAACTATTAATGTGAATTAATCAACTAAGGAATGCATAAAAAAGATGTGGTCTTTTTATACAATGGAATACCACTTGGCCATAAAGAAGGATAAACTTGAGACTTGTATAGGTAAATGGATACAACTAGCAACTAGACTCAGAAATGACATAAATCAGAATCACATGTGTAAACACCATATTGTTTCCCTGGTGTGAGAAACTGAAAGGGAAAATAAGGTCCAAAAGGTACCACTGATAGTGTCAAATGGGAAGAAATTATTCAAAAGGAAAGAGGAACCAGGATGGGGGAAAGGAAAAGGAAAGAGTGGAAAAGGAAAAAATCAAAATACAAGTTTCTCTTAGTTCACTGAAAAGGTTTGTGACTTTTTATGCCCATATCTTGTACTCTGAGTAACTACTCAAAAGATAACAATATTCAGTGTATTAACTATTGTTATTCTTCTATTATCTTGTTATGAAACATTATTTGAATTTTTTTGTTCATAAAAAAAAACTGATCAGAAGAGGCAAAGAAGGACACTATATGTTGGTTAAGGGAAATATTCAACAGGAAAAGACAACAGTTACAAAAATATATGCACCAAACAACAGTGCAACTGATCTCGTAAAATAAACACTACTGATATAAAAGATCAAGTAAACATCAGCATAATTATAGTAGGGAACCCCAATACCCTACTATCACAAATAGACAGGTCAACTAAACAAAATAAATATCAGAATTGAACCAAACCTTTGAGCAAATGGACTTATTAGATACAGAGTGTTTAAACCACCAAATACACCTTCTTTTCAGCAGCACATGGAATGTTCTCCAAAATAAACCACACACTAGCCAATCAACCATGCTTACACAAATGCAGAAGAATCAAATTTTATCATGCATCTTATCAGATCATTGTGCTTATGAAACTAGAAATGAATAGCAAAAGAAACCACAGAAATTATGCAAACTCATGAAAATTTAACAATAATCTTTGAATAATCAGTGGGTCACAGGAAAAATTAAGGAAGAAACAAGACAGTTCATAGAAATAGAAGGTAATCCCAGTACAACACACCAAAATTTATAGGACATAATAAAAGTTGCCCTAAGAGGGAAATTTATAGTCGTGAATACCCACGTCAGAAAACAGAGCAAATCCAGATAAATAACTTCAAAATACAACTCAAGTTCCTACAAAAACAAGAACAATCCAGATCTAAAGTGAGTATGAGAAGGGAAATTATAAAAATCCAAGTTAAAAAATCAATGAAATGGAGATTTTAAAAACTACAAAGAATCATTGAATTGAAGAGCTGGTTATTTGAAAGAATAAACTAAATAGGCAAACCCCAAGCCAATCTCACTCAACAAAAGAAAGAAAAGACAAATTAATATAATTAGAAAGGAAAACAATTGCTGGGCATGGTTTCACATGCTTGTAATCCTAACATTTGAGAGACAGAGGCAGGAAATCACAATGGCAAGCCAGGTTTACATAGTAAGTTCAAGGCCAGACTGAATTACATGGTGAGACACTATCTCAAATAACAAAAAAAAAAGGTTTTTTTAAAAACAAAATGACAACAGATAATGGTAAAATCTAAAAGACTATTAGCAGCTATTTCACAAATCTATATGCCAATAAATTGGAGAACTTAGACAAAATGGACAGATTCCTAGGTACATATAAATTACCACAAGTGGCCAAGAAAATATAAAAACTCTGTGTAATACAGTATCAGGTAATGAAATTGAAGCAGTAATTAAAAAAAAACCAATACCTACCGACTAAGAAAAACCTAGGATCTGACGGATTCACTGCTGAATTCTTTAAGAACTTCAGGAAGGACATCACAGCAATACTTGTCAAACTCTTTAATGAAATTGAAAGGGGAGGCATGTTCCCAAAATCATTCCTAGAAACAAGCACTAACCTGATTCTAAAACCAGAAAAGGAATTAATTTTTTTTAAAAAAAAGATTATCAGTCAATCTCTCTAATGAACATAGATGCAAAAATCATCAAGATACTGGCAAACAGAATGCAGCAAATTGTGGAAAAAATCACACGCTGTTACCAATTAGGCTTCATCCCAGGGATGCAAGGGTGGTTCCACCTATGCAGGTCAGAATATATACTATGTCACATAAATAGAATAAGGATAGAAATCATAGGATCATCTCAGTGGACACAGAAAAAGGCTTTGACCAAATGCAGCACCCGCTATGATAAAAGCACTGGAGAAAGTAGGTATAGAAGGACCTAATCTCAGTCTATGAAAAGCTATTCATGACCAAGCTACTGTCAACATCATATTTAATGGGGAAAAAAGCCTCTAGATATTGGAAGAAAAGACACATTCAAATGGGAAGGGGAAGGAGGAATGGGAGAGGGGGAAAGGATAGAATGGAAAAAGGGTTTTTATAAAAGAGAATGGAAGAGAAAAGTGGAAACAAAATTTTTGTAAATGGAGAGGGTAGAAGAGTTGAGGTGAGGAGAGAGAAACAGGAAAAAGGGAAGATCTATAGAAGTGCAAATTTCCTGTGATGAATGAGATCATTATATTTGACAAATCTGTACTAATAAAAATAAACGCATTTTAAAAATAAATGGGGAAAAACTGAAAGCTTTTTTCCTAAAAACAACTAGACAAGGGCGAGAAGGGTCACTGCTCCTTTTTAACATAGTCCTTGAAACATTAGCCAGAGCAGACAAGAGAAAATAATAAAAGGGGTACACATAGGAAAAGAAAAAGTCACATTATCATGATTTGCAGAAGACATC
Organism: Hydrochoerus hydrochaeris; assembly: GCA_004027455.1. Lineage (NCBI taxonomy): Eukaryota > Metazoa > Chordata > Mammalia > Rodentia > Hydrochaeridae > Hydrochoerus > Hydrochoerus hydrochaeris. The sequence continues at coordinate 29,329 of PVLA01004562.1, read as the reverse complement.
ATGCTCTACATAGAAGATGCAAACAATTCTACCAAAGTCCTAGAATTAATAACCAAATCCTGCAATGTTGCAGGATACAAAATCAACGTTAAGAGTGTGGTGGATCACTCCTGAAACCCCAGCACTCGGGAGGCTGAGGCAGGAGGATTGTTGCCAGTGTGAGACCAACCTGAGCTATAAAGTGAGCCCAAAGCCCAGCCTGACCCTGTCTCAGAAAAAAAAAATCAATAGTATTTTTATACATTAATAATGAGCTCAGTGAGAAAGAAATTAGGGAAATAACAGTATTCACAATAGCACGAAGGAGCATTAAAATATATAAGAACTAATCTAACCAAGGAAGTGAAAGACCTCCACAATGAAAATTACATCATTCTGGAAAAGGAGATCAAAGAGGACATCAAAAAGTGGGAAGACAGCCCACGTTCACAGGCAGAAGCATACATCCAAAACTGACATGCAGATTTAACGCAATCCCAATCAATGTACCGACAGCATTCCTCTCAGACCTAGAGAAAACAGTCTTAAAATTCATATGGAACCAGAAGAGACCAGAGCAACAAAAGCCATCCTGAGTAACAAGAGCAAAGCCAGAGGCATCACAATCCCAGATGTGAAGCCATAAAGCTGTAGTGTTAAAAATAGCGTGGCACTGGGAAGAAAAGGGAAAAGACATGCGCAGCAGTGAACCGGAACAGAGGAGCAGAAACCACTCGAGACAGTTCAGCTCTCTGATCTTTGACAAAGGAGCCAAAAATACACACTGGAAGGAAGAAAGTCTCTTTAATAAATGATGCCGGGAAAACTGGCTACCCACATGCAGAAGACTGAACCTAGACCCAGATAGCTCATCACGTACTACACTAAAATCAAATGGGCCCAAGACGTAGACATTGAAACAGAAACACCTGGGCTGGGGATTTAGCTCAGTGGTGTAAGCATCTGCCTGGCAAGTGCAAGGTCGTGAGTTGGATCTCTGGTAAAGCAGAACACTTAATTTGCTGGGAGGTTAAGTAGGTAAAACTCCTGAAGATGTAGGCACAGGAGAGGAATTTCTGAACAGAAACCCAATGGCACAAGAAATAGTATTGAATATCAATAAATGCAGTCTATCAAATTAAAAAACAACTGTACAAGGGCTGGGGATTTAGCTCAGTGGCACAGGTGCCTGCTTGGCAAGTGTGAGGTTGTGAGTTCGATCCCCAATACCAAAAAAAAAAAAAAAAACCCAAACAACAACAACAAGAAACTGCATAGGCAAGGAAACAAGCCAGAGAGTGGAAAAACCACCTATAAAATAAGCAAAAATTTTACTAGTTATTCCTCAGAGGACAAAAAAATTAAACTCCCCCCCAAAACAAAAGATCCAATCAAAAACTGGGCTACTGAGAGGTCAGATTCTATTTGGACAGGACTCTTGCAGGACCCAACCTGGCTGCCCCAAGAGGCATCGTTCTCAGTTCAGCACCAGGGCCGCCCTCACAAACACAGGATGCTGAAAAAGAGATCAGACAGAAGTGGAATCTTCCAAACATGGACATCTGAAGACACTCACACTTTCACACCTGAGGCCTTTGCCCACTAAGGCAGGAGACATCCAAAGAACTCTGACCACTGATGTTTACTAAGAAGATCTTCCTGCCTCAGTTCCCTTGCCTTATTTCAAGCCCTGTTTAAAAAGCCTTCTTCTCTGCAAACCACCCGCCTGTACAGTGCTCTCTGCCCACTTCTCAGGAGAAGAAGCACAAATGGCCAATAAGTGGTCAGGGGGAGGAGCGCCTTGCATTTGATCTCCAGTCTCTGGGGGAGATGTCCAGACTCCCCCTCTGTGCCTGGGGAAGATGTGGTTGCAGCAGGAGGGTGGCAGGGTCCTGGGCAGTTGGCCTTTGGCCCTCAGGAGGAGCAGGCTAGGACCTGGTCCCCACCTGGCTCACACCTGGCGCTCCCGTGTTTTGGCTCACACCAAGGATGGTGTCACCATTCTTTCCGAATGAGCATTAATTAGGTCCGGGGAAAAAGTGCCAGCTGTGGGATTTGAGTCTCCCCCTCCTGTTGCTCTGCCTTCTCCCTTTTCGGAGCAGTGTGCTCAGCAGGGGCAGGTGAGAGGGAGGCTGCTCCTTCTAAGGGCAAGGCGGCTCCCTCCCTGACTCACAACCTTGCTTTTGGGCCGGCTCCGGAGCAGGCACCCTGCCCGATGGAACTGTCTTGGGGAGCGGGTGCCACCCCTCCCCACCCTTCGTGTTTGGGAGGCTGACTCAGCCCTGAAGTCACCCTTGGCTTGGTTCTCACACAAGCACCTTCTTGCCTGGCCTTCTGGGTTCCCACTGGCACCCCAGCTCCATCTCGGCTGGCACGTGGGCTGGGGCCCCAGACAGGTGGTCAGTGAATAGGGCTGGACCCAGGCCACATCTGGTATCCTGGCTCTATGGAATCCTGCTTCCAACTTCTGCAGGCTGTGGGTACCAAGCATCAAGGGTGAGGAAGACCAGCCCTGCTGGGCCAAAGCAAATGGTACACTGGACTCTCCAAAACTATGGGGTGCACAGGGGAGGGAGCACCCCACTGCCCAGGGGTTAGGGACAGCTTCACAGAAGATAGTGCTTAGAATGAGGTTTGGTTGGTTCCCTGGAAGCCATCAGGGAAGAAAGGAGTGTCAGAGGGAATGGCATGTGCAAAGGCCCAGAGACAGAATTGGAGCAAAGGGAAGAGGATGAGGTGGGCCACAGGGCTGGTCAGTGTGTACCACTCCCCTGTGCTCAGACCCGGACCCTGGGGACCACAGAAGGGCTTCAACCAGAGAGTGACATGTCTGGGTTCAGATTTTAGGTCAGTAATGCTGGCATCAGAGTAGAAAGCCAGACAGAGGCAGGACAAGATGGCAGAAGCCCAGGAGAGGCAACGAGAGATTCTGGATCAGGCCAGGGCAGGAAACTAAGAGGAGGGAGCGGTTTCAAAAGCTCAGGGCCACCAGCTACAGAGGAAGACAGGTGTCTTTGGAGCAGACAGTGCTTCTCTCCTGTTTCTGGCCTCAATGCCGCTTCTCTGGAATGTCGCATCTCACCCAATGTGTCACCCTTTACAACCCGCCACCCAACTCGCATTCCTGTCCATGCTCTGTGTGTCCCACCTGTCCTCTGACGGTTGATGGGGTGTGACACACCGTGGCACCAAAGAGGGCGCAGCTCCCAGACCAGCTGACCCCACCCCAGCTGTCCCGCTTCTGCAGGGTGGAGCAGCTCGGACTCAGAAGCACAAAACCTCTACCATAGCACCCCCACCCATGGGTGCCATCGTTGGCACGGCTGGATCCAGGCCTGTTGCACTATGGGAGAGAACCTGGCAGAGGGGTCAGACCTGGGTTTCCCTGTTGGTTCCTTACCTATAAGAGGGGACATTGTCACTGGGCAGAAGCCAGATGCACATGAAGTCACACGAAGCCTGGACAGGGTGGAGGCATTTAATCCCTTGATCTGATTATGATCGAAGCCTCTGGATCACCTTGCCAGTTCCCGGGCACCTTAGGATGTGGGGCAGACACTCCTGCCTCCTACACCTGCCGGCAGAAGGTCCCCACCCCGAGGGTGAAGCGCTGTCTTCCAGAGTCTCTAGCTAGCAGCTGCGCAAGCACATGCAGCTGGCTGTGGCTGCCCGGGAAGGCAGAGGAGGAGCCCCGGGCTAACAGCCGGCCCTGATCTCACAGGCTGCTGTTTCCCTGACTGTATCTGCCTGCCCGCCCATGGGGCCACAGCAGGCACTCACCTGGGCTTCCGCCTCTGCCCCTCTGCGCTCTCTGGAAAGTAGTGGGGGACAGTATGTGCAGGACAAAGCCACACAAAGCCAGAAGCCTGTGTGTCCACCACAGGGGGAGCTCTGCGTCCCGGCTCACTCCATCTCTGAATACGCACGCATGCACGCAGAGCAGGGACGGGGACAGGGAGGCCAGGATTCTTCCACCCTCGAGGGATGTGCCAAAGAAAGCGTTAGGCTCGCATAGCGTGGTACTACCTGTCGCTAAGAGCGATGTCCTAGATCCACATACAGTAGCTCGGAGCAAGGTCTGTGTTATTCTCTGGACTCAGAAGCCAGTTACTGAGCAGAGGGGCAGGCGGGATCCCACACCAGCAGAACACCAAGCTGTTCCTTCACGGGGAGAGTCGGGAGAGAAGCCCACTGTTGTGGGTGATGGCTATTTCTGCAAGGAGGGTTCGCGGGTGTCCTTGCCTTCTTAGGGCTCTTACATTCTCCTCGATTGTCTGGTGCATGTGGCCTACGAGTTGAATGCAGCGCAAGGCCTATTTCTGCACCCCCATGAGCTCAAACGGCTTTTGCATTTTTAAAGGTTATGAAAACAAACAAGAATATGCTAAAGCAACCATGTGACCCACGAAGCCTAAATTATTTAGGCCCTTTATAGGGAAAAAAAATTTGCCAGCCTCTGGTCTAGAGAGAAAAAAAATTAGCACTGGCATGTGTTACTGGTCTAATAATAAAAAGCAGCAAAATGTATCATTCGCAGAAGGTCCTTCATTTGTCCTTAGGGAAAAGGAGCAGCTAGAATTGTGTCCTCCTGACAATGCCACACTGGTGGGCTGGGCGCTGTGCTAAGTTCTTTCCATCCCTTTCTAGAGCCTCATTGGTAAGGGGTCCCCTCTCCTGGAAAGGGTGGATGGCTCCAGGGTTGCTGTGCCCACTTCCTCCTTCCTCTTTTCCATCTCCAAATGTTCGTGAGCCCCTTTGCGCCAGGGGCTGGCTCTCCAGTGAGGAGACAGACCCAGGGGCGACTCACCCTGACCCTCGACCCTAAGCGAGTCAGTGCACCTGTTCCAGGCCAAGGTGTCACAGAGGGGGAGCTCTGGCTTTGCCCGGGAGTCCAAGAGGACTTAGCCTGGGGCTCCTACCACCACCTGGGAGCCAGGAGGTCCCAGGAAGGTGATTCAAAACACGAGGTGAGCTGGGCTGAAGCCCCCTACCCAGAGTCCCCCAAACCTGGATCATCAGGGGATGGTTTGGTGACCTCCCAGGGTCTTGTTGGAAAAATTTAAGAGTTTCATGTCAACATATGGAGCAAAAATCAGCAGGAAGGCTGTGCGGCCATCGGCCAAGCCAGACTGGATTCAAAGGTGTGGAGGGCAGAAGGCCAGGGCAGTGGGGTTGTTAGAATGAGGCTGAAGATTCAAGGTATGGAGGACCAGAACCAGGGGCTGGGCCTCAGCCTTGGAGCTAGAGAAACTGCAGGGGTTCAAGTGGCAGCCACAGGTACATGAGCAGCCTCCATGGGCCAAGAGGGACAGGGTGAGGTAGGCAGTGGGGCTGTTCCAGCGAGGCTTTACCTCCTTCCCCAACTTCTGTCAAGCCAGTGGAGAGATTGAGAAACAGCAAGTGGGCCTGGGGTGGGGAGCTGAAGGACACCCCTTCCTTCCTCTTAGTCATTCCATCTAACTTTCAGTACATCTCTCCGGCATTAGTCAGGCCTGAGATAATCCTGACTTTCCTAGCACCCAGGACAACTGAGGTAGCCAGCCAGGTAGGCAGGGAGGCACCTAGCTTCAGCGGCCTAACATCTCCTTCTTCCAGGCTGGTGCTGGGACTTAGCAAATAAGGAGAATGAGCAGGCCAGTCCCAGCCATGCCCTTTCTCCCCCAAGGGAGAGAGGGGGTTTTGGCAAAGTGGAACATGTTCCAAATCCCAGTTCTGCTGCTGTGTGACCTTGGGTGCGTCGCATCACCTCTCTGGACCTAAATTTCCTCACCCTAAAATAAGGACAATGTTTAGTCTCGTTTGTACATAAAGACCAAATGCATATACAGCACCTGTGAAGGACGCAGCACGCTTGAAATGAGCTAGCGCTGCCTCCTTTGCGTCGCCAGGCTTTGCCCTCCGGGGCTTGCCGATGTCGCGGGACGCAGCTACGCCCTTGAGACAATTAGACATTCTCAGGGAGCTGCGTATATCTCTGGCAGACACCACCCTGCCTTGCAAGTGGGAGTTCACACCCCACACCTTAGCTAATTGCTCTGGTCAGACAGGCATCCAGTTCTTTAAACATTCCGGGTCCCCCACGGGAGGTGGGGGGCTTCACATGGTCCCTTCCACTAGGAACCCTGGCCCCCACCCCACTGAGATCAAATCAGAGTACAGCTACCCTCCAAGTTCAGCATGGAGAGACCCAACCTAATTTTTGCAACACCCCAGGGAGATGCTAATTATTCCAAAAGGCATCTGGAAAACTCTCTAGGCAAGGTTGAATTTGATTCACTTTAATTAAAAAAGAAATGACTGCCACCTGGTACTTTGGCGGGCAAGAAGAGGAGGGAGAAAGTGTCAGGAAGCAAAGCCAACAGCCCAGTATCCCCTCGGTTTCGGATCCCTGGCACCTCAGTTCCTGGGAGGCGTCCCCTCTCCGGGCAGGGCGCATGGCTCAGCGCCCTTGGAAATTGGAACTCCAGGGAAGCTTCGCCAGGTCGCTTGGCGGTGACCAGGTCACATGCCTTGCTGCCATGCTGGACCCAGCTGGCTGTCTCCACAGCAGCCAGTCTCACCTAGAAGGCCAGCAGCTGGTAGCACGTGATGCCAGACCCGATGCAGGAGGCAGGTCAGAGCATCTGGTCTTCCTGCAGTTTCCTACTGTCCAAAGCTGCTCTGTCCACGAAAGTCACTCACTTTTAACACAGCCGGTGCAGTGAGTTTCGGTGAAGCTGTTCAGTGGAGCAGTCACATTTTAGCCCCATCCTCTCCCTCTGCAGTCTGTCTCCAGCCCCCATAACCCCTGATCACTTGTCTGCCTTGTTACCTTCTACCTTCTCCTTACAAAATTTAAGATAGGGGGTCACCAAGTTGCCAAGTTGCCCGGGCTGGGCTGGAGTTTGCCATCTTCCCACCTCGGTCTCCCAGAATACTGGAACTAGTGTTGCCACCTTGTCTGGCTAGTATTCATGGTTTTTGTTTGGTTGGTTTTGGTTTTAGTGTTTCCTTTTGTTTGGTTTTGAGACAGGTCTTGTTATATAGCTCAGGCTGTCCTCGAACTCACTTTGTAGCCCAGAGAAGCCTCTTTCTGCCTCAGCCTCACAAGTGCTGGAAGTACGGGCATGCGCCACCACACCCAGGAGGTTCTTGGGCTGTCTCCATGCTGTGGTAGGTACCAGTAGTTGGTTGCTTTTTGCTATTGAGTAGCATTTCATTGTCTGAATGCATCACTTCTGCCAAACATTCTCCAGCGGAAAGACGTTTAGATTTTTATCAGTTCTTCTTAATATTATAAATAATGCCACTTCAGTTCCTTGTGGAAAAACCTACGTGTAGACATGGTTTCAATTCACTTAAGTAGATATAGTTCAAGCATCCTTAATCCCCAAATTCAAAACTCCAAAATCTGAAACTTTTGGAGTGCTCACATGATATCCCAAGTAGAAAATTCCATAGCTGGTCTTATGTGATAGGCAGCAGTCACAAAGTAGCTCTCAAAAATGTCGTATCAAATTGCCTTCAGGCTACATGCATAAAGTGTCTGTGGAACATTAATGAATTTTGTGCTTAGACCTCTTAAGATATCTTATGAATATGCAACTATTCTTTAAAAATCAGAAACCCAAAACACACTTCTGGTCCCAAGGATTTCAGATAAGGGCTCCTCGACTTGTACTTAGGGAGAGACTTTCTGGATTGTAGCATAAAGTGCTTCGTAGAAAGCCCGCCTTGCTGTCTCATTTTTCACTTCACCAGCTGTGGGCAGGTTACCGACTCCCGCGCTTCCTCACCAACACCCATGTGACCATGTTTTGTTGTGTCTCTCTCAGCCTCTGATGGGTGTGAGGTAGCACCATGTCGCATGGAGATGGTGAAAGCAGACCTCCTCGCCTCGCTCCTGATTTTAAGTAGAAAATGGTCTTTCGACACTAAGTGTAATGCTGGGTGCAGGGTCTTCTCCGATGGCCTTTATTGGATCAAGGAAGTCGCTCTCTATTCCTAGGTAGTGGAGAGTTTTTATTGTGAAGAGACATTGGGTTGGGTTTCCTTGAATGATTGTTCTGGCCAGAGGGTTATCTGAGCCCCCTCTTTATCTGCTGAAGTGGCACAGTGCATGCATTGATTATAGGATGTCACAGATGTCACGCCATGCTGGCACTGCTGAGAGGGACCTCACGTGGCCAGGAGGTGTCACCTGCTGTGGATACTGCTAGGTTGGATTTGCTACTATCAGTCAAAGTTTTGCATCTCCTTGTTCAGGAAGAACATGGACCCACTGCTTTCTTGCCGTTTCTGTTTCTGCCTTTGGAGTCAGGATAACACCAGCTTCCCAGAAATAGGCAGAGAAATGCATCTTTGTCCTGTACCTTCTGAATTTTTGCAGAAATGGAAGAATTTCCCCCCTTATATATAGGGTAAGATTTACCAATGAAGCCATCTGGACCTGACCTTTTCTTTGAGGAAGAGTTTATAGCTGCCAACTCCATGGAATAGGTATATTTAGACCTTCTAGGTCTTAGTGAGCCAATTTTAGTTCTTTTTTTTATCTTTAGAGATTTTGCCCAGTTCCTCTACATTTTCAAGATTGTTGGTGTAAATTTGTTCATAATATTCTCGGCAGGGTTTTACCTTCTCTTATGTATATGTAATTTGTAATGGTCCCACCGAGGCATAATTGACACACAGTAACACAAATGTATTTAAAGGGTATAGTTTTCTAGCTTTGACGCTCATACTCTCAGTAGATCCACAATCTGACAAACCGTGAAGGTTTAGACTGAAAGTGTCCCCCCCATATTCCCAAAGCTTTCCCACATCACGTCTCTGCAGAGCTTCTTTTGGATGGACCTGGCAAAGCCCACTTCTCCACGGCGAGGTTCCCAGTCACATCCCCAAAGGTCCCTGCCTCCCCTGTGTGGCTCGAGGGTCTCGGCGTCCTTCCCACACTGTTCACAGTTGGTTGAGGTCACAGAGTGAGACGGTCTGGTCAGCAGGGGTGGATCTGAGCAATGTCCTTGCAGTCGGAACTTCAGCATCACAACCTTGGTCAGCTTCATCAGTGACCCCGTTAGTGTTCTGATTTCTTGGTTTCCTAACTTTTCTATCAGTTTCTGAAAGTATTAACCTTCATGTAGGGCTGTCACATGCACATAGACCTGGTGCCATGTTAACTCTATGTTATGTTCTTTTTTTCTCCACAGGAACGCTGCATGCTTTAAAATCTCATTTTGTTATCAATAAGGCCAGTCTTGCTCTTTCGTGCTTTTATTTGCGTGGTGTCTTTTTCCCTTGTATATATTTTTCTCATAGACAACATGTAATTGGATTTCTTTGCTTTTGTACTGAGCTACTTTCCCGACCCTCTTTTATTTATTTATTTATTTATTTATTTATTTATTTTTAATGTTTTGAATTTTTGCTGTTTTTTATTTGTTCCCTCTTGGTTGTTTTCAGTTCTTTCTATAGTGCCTTTGTTTCAAGCAGGGGAGGCCAGAGTCCCATTTTGTAGATCACCTTGTTGCAGAAAGGGACACTGTCTGTCAATCCCAGGTAGTGGCAGCTCTACAGGGCCCCCAGGGAGGGTGAGAAGAACAGAGCTGTGGCCCTCAGGTGGCAGCTGTGTTACAACCAACTGGGAAGTAACCCAGGCCTGTACCTTCAAAAAGTCACATTGGGGACCTCCAGGCCTCGAAGGTCTGCTGGTCACCAGCTCCTGAAGGCCTGCCCTGTGTCCTGTTCTGTGGAGACACAAAGCTCCTCCTGGACAAGTTTACCCAGACTGGGAGAGAGCCGAGTACAGGACAGGTGTGTTAATGTCCACCGTGCAGAATGGGACCAAAGGAATCGAACTCACAAGCTTGCACTTGCCAGGCAGGCACTGTAAAGGAGGTGTCTTAACAGGGTCAGTCTTGAAGGTTGGACAGTGTGCGTCTAAAAAACACCTGCTGGGGTCCAGGCCCCCAGAACTGCAGAGCGGTTATGTATGGAAACAGGTTTACAGAGGCCATAGAGTTCAAATGAGCTTGAGGGGTCTCGAATCCTGTAAGATGGTGTAGTCTTTCTAGGAAGGGGGAATCCAGACACAGGCTGACCCGCTCAGAGCACAGGCGATGTGAAGACACTCAGAGAGAGGCCATGTGATAACCAGGGCAGAGCTTCCGAACCAAAGGTCGCTAAGGAGCACAGGCAAGTCCCCAGAAGCCAGGATAGAGAGGGACCCATCTGTTGACACCCTGAGGCCGGTGGCCTCTCCAGAACCGAGAGACAAGAATTTTCTGTTACTGCAAGCCACCCACCTGTGGCGTTTGTCATGGCAAACTGATCACAGAAAACTGGTCACAGCCAGCCTCTAGCAAATCTAAGCAGCTGGCTTCGTGGGTGTGACCTTTCCAGTCCTGCTGGGCTCCCAGGGGCCTGTGTTTGGTTGACTGCTCAGTGTTCACTGTCCTGAAATTCTCAGTAATGTTCAAACGAGGGACCCGCCGAGGCCCTAAATCAGGACTTGGGTGGCCTCACAATTCCCCAATCCTCCCAACTCAAACCCAAACCCTGCTAAACCTTGGAGCTTGCACAGTGGACGGTCACCAGGAGCCAGTGGACGGTCACCAGGAGCCAGTGGATGGTCACCAGGAGCCAAGAGCCTCAGCCACGCCTCCCAGATCCCTACCTCTCAGCCCCCCGGGGATCTTTTCTCTACTTTGTGCTATTCAGGTCTCATCTGGGGTTTCAAGCCACCCCTGGAGCTCAGCACCACTGTCTGCACAGACTGCTCTGTCGGGACCTTCCAGAACCCTGCCATGGGGTGTGAGGTTCAGCTGCTATTTATTTACCCTTGATTTAGCTCAGCGGCATAAGTTTCCACGAGGCAAGCACAAAGGTCATAAATTCAATCCCAGGTACCAAAAACAAAACAAAACAAAACAAAAACCACCAGTTTTGTGGCAGCCTCTGGAGGTGGCAGTGCTCCTGTCTTGCCTCTCACACCCAGCCTAGGTGAGCTAGCTCCCCTCTGTTGACCTGGCCAGAGGGAGTCCAGGGAGGGAGGAGGTGGTGGAGGAGGGCAGGGGCCAGCTCTCCTGCTGCCAAGGCCCTGGCAAAGGCAGTGTGGTGGATGATCCCGTTAACTCCCTGCTACAAAGCCAGCGCAAGATGGAGAGATAAAAGAAAGCCAGGATAATTGAGGCCCACAGATAATCCCCAAATCTGACTTTAGCTCCCTAGTTTCAGCCCAGTGCCCTCTCACCCACGCTGGCCGGTGAGCGCTCCCTGTCCCACTGTCCGTACCTGGTGACCTGGCTCAGCGGCTGCATGAGGAAGACTGAGGGACAAGATGAAGGGGAAGAGCAGAGTGGGGCAGTGCCCCTGCGGCTGGCCCCAGGCCCTGGGAGGACCCCTCTTGCAGACATTGTAACAACCCCACCCAGCCGACCTCCCTTCTCCGGCTGCACCCAGCCAACCTCCCCAGGCGCCCATGAAGACTCCAGCAGGCAATGCCTCCTCTGGGTGCCTGTCCTGTGTCACCATCACCATGCCAACCCCACCCGTGCCCTCACGCTCTTCCTTTAAAATACGCTAAACATTTTACCTGGATTACCTATTTCCCAGCTTTCTCCCTGATCACCTGATACATCCCTTCAGCCCAGAGCCTTTTTGATTTCCTCTGGCACAGAGGAAGAGGTGCAGGCCAGATCCTTCTGGGAGGGCAGCGCTCTAGGGGGGCCAAAGAGGGGAAAAGAAAACCGGGGAGCAGGACCAAGCCAGGGATGGAAATGGCTTCACTGGGTGGTTACTGTCCATCTGATGAGCGAATCAGGCATCAGACAAATGGGTGGAGAAAGGAATGAATGGATTGATAAAGCAGAGAAAGATCTAGGGCCCAGGGAGGCACAAAGTTAAACTCCTTTGGTACTGGGTCCTCACATAGGGTCCTTAATATGAATGCCTTTCTTTCTTTCTTTCTTTCTTTCTCTCTTTCTTTCATTCTTTTTGAGACAGGGTTTCACTATGCAGGTCAGGCTGGCCTTGAAACCACTTATGTAGCCCAGGCTGGTCTCAAACTTACAGCAATCCTCCTGCCTCAGCCTCCCAAGTGCTGGGATTACAGGTGTGCACCACCATGCCTGTCTATAAATGGTCTCAGATGTCAGGTGCAGAGAGGATTTTCTTCATATGAGACAGAGCATTCAGGAGTGTCAGCCCAGCTGCAGTACTTCAGGTGAATGGTCTGTTGGCACCCACTTTAAGTGGGGCAAGAGGATCTAGAACTTCTGGGACCACAGAATGAAAATACGAGAATTAGTCAGGTGTGGTGGTACATACCTGTAATCCCAGCATTTGGGAGGCTGAGGCAGGAGGATCACGGTGAGTTTGAGGCCAGCCTGGGCTACAAAGTGAGCTTAAGGCCTGCCTGAACTGTGTAGTGAAATCATGTGTCAAAGAAAGAAAGAAAGAGAGAAAGGAAGGGAGAGAGGGAGAAGAAAGAAAGAAAGAAAGAAAGAAAGAAAGAAAGAAAGAAAGAAAGAAAGAAAGAAAGAAAGAAGAAAATAAATGCTCGGAGGAAGTGCAGCCCCCTGACACACGGCGCTTCCGGCAGATGGGGAGGCACTTCCTGTGAATAATGACTACCTCTGCATGCAGCTTCACCCAGCATTTCCCAGCTCACAAGGAGCTTTCGTATCCCCCATCAGCCTTGGGGAATGGGCCTGAAGAGGACCAGTGCGGTCCGGCTTGCAGAACTGACTTGGGCCGCAACCTTTCCACCCCCCAACTGTGTGTAGAATTCCTCTCCTCAAGGCTTTTGGGGTGATGGAAGAGACCCCACTGTGGAATATCTTCAGGAAGACCTTGCTCTGACACCTTTCGGGGCCCCGCCTTCCAGTGTCTGGGTGGGGACCCGGAGGCTGAGTCCTGCTCCCTGGGAACCCCCCTCCCAGGCTACTGTGGGAGTCCACAGGGTCCTAAGCATACCCAGTGGCAATCACTGCTCACTTGGGTTGTTTGTCTCTTGTCTCAAATGAGCACACCTCGTGGGCAGACCCTGTTTTACTCTTCCCTGCACCCCCAGAAGCTTTCCTGACCATGGGGCCAACCCAGTGAGTGCAGGGGCTGCAGCCCTTCTTGGAGGAGCTTCCCTGCCTGAAAGCTCCCCCGCCCACCTTCTCCAGTCCCTGAGCACCCCACAAGGACTGCTGTCACTTGTCCAAGTGTGGCCTGTGATCAGCCTTGTAAGAATGTGCCCAGAGACCAGCCAGGCCCCAAGACCCTCAAGGGCTGCTGTGCCCCGCTCAGTCGGGGTCCCGTGGGGCAGAGGATGGGGTTGCCAGGGTGGCCCCTCCTCTCCCTCTGTAAAAACCCACTCTGGCCAGAGCTGGGAAGAGATGCATGCAGGTAAAACTACAAATGTCTTGGAAAAGGGGTGGGAGGTAGCATGTTTCTCTCTCCTTCCCGTTTCTGGAATTCCCATGCATGACCTTGGCAGTGAAGCAAACCCAAGCATCTCCAGAGTCCTGTGCAAACTCTCCTGTGATGGTCCCCATGACCCTGCCTGTCTCCTCTGGCTTAGCTTAGTGTCTTGAAATTCCCTGGAGCTTCTTCCAGGTCCTACCAGCAAGCACCCCATGTTTTCTCTCGGTCCAAGCACTTCCAGGGACTCAGGGTGCTGTCACAATGCCTGTTCCTCCCCTTGGTTGCCAGCACAGACTCTGGGCCAGGAATATGCCCAAAACAACTCCAAGGGTTGCTCAGTAAGTGTCGCTATCTGACTGCCACCCCCAGGGGACTACATGGTGCCAATCACTGAAATGCAGGATCAGCAACAGGGGCAAAAGCCAGCTGCTGCCTCCAGTCTGCAGGTCTCCTGCAGTGTGTGAGATATTTTGATCTAACTTCACGTTAAAGTATAGAAGATTTTACAAGGTCTGTTTTTATGGTGTACAATACAATGTTTTGATGTATGCATACATTGTAGGATGAAAATCAAGGTAATTCCCCTGTGTATTGCCTTGCTGACTTCTCCTGAGTGCATGTGGGGTGGGGGAAACATTTACTAGCTATTTTCTTAGCAGCTTCCCAGACACAATACGCTATTAGCAATTTGCAGTCACTGTGTTGCGCTATAATTAGATCTTATCTCAAAGTTAGATGGAAAAAAAATCCCTTAGTGCTCTGGTTCTCAAACTTGGCCAACAAGGAGCACCTGGGAAACTTTAAAAATACAGGTGTTCAAGCCAGACATGGTGGCGCATTCCTGTAATTCCAGCACTTGAGAGGCTGAAGCAGGAGGAATGCCATGAGTTCAGGGCCAGCCTGAACAGCATATGAGACCCTGGCTCAAAAAAAGAAAAATAAAAAGAAATCAGTGCTCAGTTTGCACTTCATACAGCTAAATTGGACTCCAGGGCTGGGAGGCAACAGCCATAGCTTTTACTTCAGGGATGATTCTCATGTGTAGCCAAGTTTCAGCAGTGTTCTAGAACTATCTCCTATGTTCAGGAGCCGCTGTCATTTCTTCACTCAACAGACAGGCATAAAGCACCTACTCTATGCCTAAAACCAGTCTCAGAATGTGTTGGGGTTTTTTTTTCAGCTTTTTCTTGAATACTTCCTGTGACGGGGAACTCACTGCCACAAAGGCAGATATTTTCCAAAGAGCTGGTGTTTTGGTAGGGTGCAGCCAGAAGAGACGTGGTGGGGAGGAGACTCAGACTCGTTAGTTTGGTATCAGCAATGGTGTTCGAAACTTCACACGTAGTTTCTTTGACACTTTCTACTCACCTGGTGAGGCAGGGAATACAATCACAGTGTTACAGGTGAGGAAACTGAGGCTCAGAGAAGAAATGGGTGCAGCCAAGCCCATTCAGCCCGTGTGGTGGAGCTGGATGCACACCCTGGAGTGGGACTTCAGGAAGAGCCTAGGGCTGGTTGTGGCAGGGAGGGGGCTCAGCCCGCAGCCGGGGTCAAATCAAGGGTAATTTTCAGGTGTCAAAAGACCTCCCCCAGGCTCCCAGCAATTCCTCAACAACCGCATTCTTCCCCTAAGTTTCCCTCTTCTCTGACAAATATATTTGTCTCCAGGCCTGGGGACTCAAGTCATCCTCCAGCAAGAGGCGTGACACATAAAAGGACCCGCACCAGTCCGGTGACAGTGCCCAGGCCGAAGCTGCCCTTTCCCACGCCCCTGTCCTGCCACCACTCCCAGCTCGCAAAGCAACCCGACGCGGGATCGTGCTTCTCACCGCAGAAGCGAGGCACAGACGGAGTTTTAAAAAATGTCTTCCACTGTTATCTCCATGGTTCTCCTAGGAGTGGCTCCTCTCTCCCTGGGAAAGGGATGGGGCACCCAAAGCCAGGGCTCGGGAGATCCTGGGGTGAGGTACCCCTACTCAGAGCACTCCTCCAGATAGGGACCTCTCAGCCTCCACCAGCCTGGTGAGCCTGGGCTCCCGGCCCCTCGGCATATTCCTTCCTGAAGGTCACACGTCGTCTGTACATAACCTCCACACCCAGCCGGTTCCTGAGAAAGCCCTTGGGAGCCGGCCAATCGGAAGGAGACCCACGCAGCAGTGGGGCAGATGTGGGGTGGGCACAGGAAGACTTGGATAAGGGGGTGCAGAGGGATGTGCAGAGGGACAGGGGTGATGGCAACTGAGTCCTAACAGGTCCCTGTGAGCAGGTCCGGGCTCTCCCTCAGTGTTTGGCAGGTGATTCCCTTAAGTAGGAGGGACTTGTGGTACCGTGAGGTCTCTCAGAGATCTCGGGGTGACTCTGATGTTGGATCTGGGCAGAGGGCTGCTGTGGCTGAGAGTGAAGAGGGTGTGGACAGGAGCCACCAGCAAGGGACAGACCAGAGCCATCTCCTCCTCCCACAGGCCAAGTCCCTGCATGTCCTGCAGCCACAGGTGTCCTAGGAGGAGCCCGAGGGAGGATGCTGGAGGCCTGTCCCACCCCCCCAGTAAGCCTCAGTTTCCTCTTTTAAACAATGGACTAATGGGCTGGATGAGTGCTGTGCAAGAGAAATATAATATGTACCATATGCTTCCTTGGAGCCATATTAAAAAAATTTTTTAAAGTGTAATTAATTGTAATGATATGGTATTGAACCCAGATAGCCAAAATACTATCAATACTAATCAGTGAAATATACATTCTTTTTTGTACTAAGTCATCAAACTCAGCATGTCTGACACCACACCTCTCAGTTTAGACCAATAACATATCCACAGCTCAAAAGCCACCTGCGGCTAGGGGCCACCCTAGTGGGCAGTAGACACGGACAGTCTCCAAGGCCTCCCCCAAAGCGTTACAACTGGATTCCAAAGGCCCAGCTGGAGTTCTCCTACACTGGACTCGTCATGCCGGAGACCTGCCTGGTCCATCAGCCAGCACATGTGGGGAGTCACTTTGAGTGCCAATAAAATGTGTCACTGATTCTGGAGTCCAGCCTACTTGGCTTACTCGGCTGTGTGCTCTGGGCAACTTACCCTTTCGGAGTCTCAGTTTTCCCACCTTTCAGCTGGAAACAGTGATAGTTAAGATTATAACAGAGACTGCCCTGGGCCCTGTGGCTCTCAGCCTTCTCTGTGTATTAACTCCTCATTCTAGGGTGTGCTGTGGGGACACACGCCTGGACTCCTAGCTCTCTGTGAAGGGTGGAAAGCTCGAGTTCAGGCTCAGCAACTTGGCGTCTTAATGAGAACCCGTCTCAAAACAAACAAACAAACAAAAATTTAAAGGGCTGGCGATGTAGCTCATTGTGAAGGACTTCAATCTAACCCTCAGTACCACAAAGGAAAAGAGTCTACCATTCAGTGTTCCAAACTACAGGAGAGAGAGCTGAAGCCCTGAGAATTAACTAAGCCAAGGTCGCCCAGGGAGTATGCGGCACGGCTGGGATTCAAACCCAGGCTGTCTGGCTGGACCCCAAGTCCACCCTGGAAGCCTGGCGTGGCTATGAGGCTTAGGTGAAGGACTTTCTGAAACTCCCTGGCCCTGCATCTGGCCTATAATAGGCATGCGACAAATTGGTGCTGCTGCCCATGACTGAGGCAAGAGGGGACGTGGGAAGAGCCTCTGGGTGACCTCCAAAGCCTGCGGCACGGCTGGGTCCTGACCAAGTAGGGAGCAGCCCTCCCTGCGCTCTCCTGGTACCGCCCCAGCCAGGGCCAAGGGGAATTTGGTGGAAAAGCCATCTTCCTTGTGGGGCAGGCGCAGAGGCCTCCGAATGATTCAGGGACTCAGGGCCTGGGGCTCACAGCTCTGGGACGGTGGGTAGCCCTGGTGTCGAAGGCAGATGCAAGGCCAGGCCACTAGGTCCCAGTGATGGCATCTTCAGAGGCCAGGGAATGAAAGACCAGGGAGAAGGATTCAAAGGTCAAAGGACTGAGAATCTGGAAGCACCCACAATCCTGGCCATACCCAGAACTGGGGACCTGTGTTAGCAGGAGGGTGTGTTCTGCTATAATAAACTAAAATCCTGATTCAAACAAACCCCATTAACACAGACGTTTTTATATGTGAAAAGTCTATAAGTAGTTCTGGCTTGAGCTGGATTCGGTTGTTCTAAAAATCACCAAGAGTTCACATTCGTCTCCACCTTCCCATGACGGCTTCAGGTACCACCGCCATCCTGACACCAAGGTATCTCCTGAGGCCACAGGCACCCCTTCTCCCTCCCAGGAAAGAGAAGGACCTCTGCCCCAGCATTCCCAGCCCAGGTCCTGGGCCTTACTCTGATTGGTCATGTGCTGGTCACATGGCCACCTCTGAGCCAATGGCTATGTCTAGAGGAATGGTGTACACTCATTGGCTGAGTTTAGGTCACATAATCTACCTGCTCTTACTGCCTGGGAACAGAGATATTGGAAAGAAGAAGTTGGTGCTCTGGGAAGACAATGAGTAAATAAATGCTTATTTCACCAGGCTTTAGTTCCCTGTCTGCCACTTCCTGGGTATGTGACATGGGCAGTCTCTCCCTTTCCCAGGCTTCAGGCATTATAGCAACCCTGATACATAAATCAGACCCAAGAGGAAGATGTTATGGTTGAATGGGAGCTGATGGCCCTGATCCTGTCCCCTCCCCGTAGAGGCCCCAGGAGCCTCCATCATCCCCCGCTAGGTCTCGGAAGGGAAGGGAAGGTCCCATGAGTCAGCAGGGAGCCCTGGGTGGTTCCTGGCACACAATCCCAGTTGCATGGAGCTGGTTATGTCCAGGGAACCTGACATCAAGGTGAGGCCTTTTCTACAGAGGAGAGCGAGGGAGCTGCTCAGATCCCACCCTCACCCCAGCCCCCCAGCACACTCCGTCCTGTCAGGGAGCCCTTGGTGCTCTCCACAGCCACACACCTGCGAAGGCCCTGGAGGGTGTGGGGATGACATGGCTAGGGCCGTCGCTAGTGTGGGCCACTTGGACAGGAGCCAGGCTGGGGGAGACAGCATGACAGCTGCCTTCGACTCCAGAGGACAGTGCCCTCACAGTGTCCCTGAAGGCTGGTCCTCACCCACTCAATCCCCTGGGCCAGTACAGAGCTGTGTCACATTAATAGCAGGATGGTGCCCACATGTGGCTCTGGCAATGTGCAGGGAGTGAACCACCCTTGCCTTTGGTCTCCCTGATACATGACATCCAGGAAAAGCACAAGCCGAGGGAACCACTCCGCTGTGTCAACCGACTTTCATGGAGGCCCTGCTCTGTGTTCCAGGCTGCCTCATGGTGATGCATTTTGCCCTTGGCTGGAGATGAAATGGGTGCTGAGATCTCTGCCCTCACTCTCACAAAGGCACCTGCCTGTATCACTCAGCCATAGCTGACACAGCTGGGCTCTGCCACCAACTTCTGTGCAGCTAAAGCCCACATGAGGAGCAGTCGGTGTGACTGGAAGACAGGCCATGGTTTTTTCACTGCCACTGAGCCCTTGAAGAATGGAATGGGAGAGAAAGATCTGTGGGAACTCAGAGGCCAAAATGACAGCTCCCCGGGATGCTTCCAGGAGCAGATTTCCACTGGACTTGAGAAAGTGTTGTGATACTTGAAACTGTGGGACAAAGACCAGGACAGTCTGGTGGTATGACCTAAATGTACTGCCATCAGACTGTTTTACACAGTGCAGCAAGAATCTCCAGACTGCTAGGGGCTGGATAAATGGGCTTGAGGCTTCCTTTTGGCTCTGAGGTGCTGAGGTTCTGAATTTGGTGTGTTTCTCCAGCACACACACAACACACGCACACGCTCTGTCTGCAGTCTCAGCCCCTGCGACGCTCTTCCCAAACATCCCTTCCCTCCTGCCTTGCTGTCCCTGCTGATGCCTTCCAGCATTTGTTCCACATGAACCCACTTTAGGGAGGTCCTACCAACCACCCTGCCTACCAACCACCCTGCCTGCCAACCACTCTGCCTGCCAACGACCCTGCCTACCAACCACCCTGCCTACCAACCACCCTCCCTACCAACCACCCTGACTGCCAATCACCCTGCCTACCAACTACCCTGACTGCCAACCACCCTGCCTACCAACCACCCTGACTGCCAACCACCCTGACTGCCAACCACCCTGCCTACCAAAACACCCTGAACTCAGTGGCATAAAGCAGTCATTGGACTGTGCCCAGCCTGGAGTCAGGAGCTCAAACAGGATGCACTGGGCCAACTCTCGCCCATGGTGACTGGAGGATCAGGAGCCGAAAATGGCCATCTGCAGGTCCCAGCAGGGCAGTTGGAGCAACACACCAATGTGTCCCTCCGGTGAGCTTGGGCTTCCTCACAGAATGGCAGGCAGGTTCCAAGGTGCCCATCCCAACTTGGCCAGAGGGGAAGGGAAATTATTCTGACCAGAGCTTGGAGCCCCAGAGCATCTCCCCCTGCCCTCTTCTCTCTCTCAGCATCTGATGTCCAGAAAGCCCCACCCAGTTCAAGGGCAGGGGACACAGGCCCCCATACTAGGTGGGGAGGACACATCTGGGCCACACTGCAGGAAGAGCAAGTAGGGGAGAAAGCTCTGCAGCCACCTATGGAAAAGCCAAGCTGCTGTGTCACCCTCCAGGTGGGGTCCAACCCCATTCACATCTCTCAGCCTCTCTTCACGGTCCTGTCCCTTCTGCCTGTCCCCTCCGCCACTTCTGCCTACCTCTCAGGGCTCAGTGATGATCTCATTGCCCAGGACATCTATTATGACCTGCAGCTCACTCAGGGACCCTTTTGTCTACTACCTCTGTCGCTATGTGTGCAGTGGCTTCTCCACTTACTGGTCTCCAGCAGACCATGGGACCCACAAGGGCAGAGATGGGGTCTATTCGGAAATCTTTATACCTCCTGTAGCTGGCCCAATCCCACCCTCTCCTGGAGTCTTGCCAGCACCACCTCCTCCAGGATGTCTTCTAGGATTTTCAGATAAACTCAGGCATCTCTCCTCTCTCCCTCAGCACCCCGCCCCGCAGCCCAACTGGGCAGGTGTTTGGGAAATGCCAGAGGGAAGGAAAGAGCTCCTCCCCTGCTCCCAAGCCAGAGCTTGTTATTCCAGTGAAAGAGGCAACAAATTACGAGCCCAGCTGGGCAGTGATTAAAACAAGGGCATTGCTCCAGGGCTGCTAAGTTCATACCTAAGGAGTGAGGTGCTGGCTCAGCCCGCAGTGTCTTAACACAGACTCTGTCCACAGGTCCGGCCCAGCCGGAAGGGAGCCCGGCAGCACTCAGGGGCCGGAGGGGCTTCGCCAAAGCCATCAGCCCCCAACAGGGAGCCTGGCCTGGAGACCCGGCCCCAGCCCCACTGTGCACCCAGAAACACACAGTCCTTTTTTATTTCTTCTTCAACTTGTTAACATGTTTGGTCCTTAATGTTTATGTTCTCCTCCTTCTCATTTGCAAAAGATCTGTCTCCCAGTTTCCTATTGTCTAGCTATTGTTTTTTAAATTATTTATGCTTTGGGTTTCTCTTAGAAGTTATACAATATTTATGCTTGCGTGTCTGATTTATTTCACTTGACAGGATGGTCTCAAGGTGCATCTATTTCCCTCCAAAGGGCTCCAGGTTACCCTCCCTTGTGGTACAGTAGTACCCCACTTGCTTTATCCACTCACCTGTTGATGGGCGTATACGGGCTGCTTCCAAGATTCAGCTATCATGAATTGTGCTGGTATGAACGTGGGTGTGCGTGTGTCTCTGTAATATGATGTCCTTAACTCTTTTGAGAAGATACCAAGAACAACAACAAGGTACCAAGAAGACACCAAGGGAACAACCACTGGGTCAAATGGAATTTCTAGTTTTAGTTTGTTTAGGAATCTCCATACTGAGTTTTACCAGTTTAAGTTCCCACCAACGATGTAGAAGGGTTCCTTTTTTCCCTTACCAGCATTTGTGATTGTCTGTCTGTCTGTCTGCCTGTCTGTCTGTTTTTAATGATAGCCATTCTTTCTGGAGTAAGATGGTCTCAGTGCCATTTTAATTTGCATTTCAGCATCTCTCCAGAGAGTCTGTAGGTTACCTCTTCACGCTGTTGACTGTTCGCAGGTGTTTTTAATTTAATATGATCCCATTTGTTTGATTGGTGATACTATTTTTTGGGTGGTTGCGGCTCTGTTTAGAAAGACTTTCCCGTGTCTATTCTTTCAGTATTTTACCTACTTTACCTTCTGGCAGGTTGTTTCTGCTTCAGTATCTACATCTTTGATCTGTTGTGATTTTATTTTGGTGCTTGGCGACAGATACAGGTTTAGATTCCATCTTCTGCCTGTGCGTAACCAGTTTTCCCAGCACCTTTTTTTTTTTTTTTTGTCTTTTTGAGACAGGGTCTCTATGCAGTTTAGGCTGGCCTTGAGCTCACTTTATAGTCCAGGCTGGTCTCGAACTTGCAACGATCCTCCTGTCTCAGCCACCCAAGTGCTGGGATTACAGGCATGAACCACCACGCCCAGCTCCCAGCACCATTTGTTAAACAGACTCTCTTCCTCCCCTACTCCGTGTCCGTTTTGGGCACCTTTGTCAAATATCAAACGGCTGGACACGCTGGGGTTGTTTCTGCACTTGATGATTCCAAGTGACATGTTCCTAACACGCTACAGAGATTCAGAAACCCAGTCCAGGCTGAGGGTTGCTAAGTGCCAGCCCCACAGCATGTGGGCTCACCCTACGAGTCTCCAGAGACAGGAAGCAGCCCTGACTTCAGGGAGAGCGAAGTTTCACCCTAGAAAGGGGGCCCAATACAGCAAGCTGAGGGACCTAGGTCAAGTTACTACGGCTCTCTGAGCACAGGAGGATTGGGTTGGGTGGGTGTTTATCTGCAAGAACTCTCCAGGGCTCTTGAAGGGGTCTAGCAGTGTGCTCACTGCTGTAGCAATGTACAATATGGAAAGTTTTTTGTTTTTTGGGGGGGGACAGGATCTTGCTATGTAGCCCAGGCTGGCCTCGAACTTGTAGCACTCCTCCTGCCTCAGCCTTCTGAGTACTGGAATTGCAGGTCTAAGCCACCACACCCAGCTGGTATCCTTTTTCACCAAAAAACCCCTTCCTGAAATTTCTAAGTTTTAGATTCCCAAAGAAAGGAGAGCCAGAGATTTAGCTCAGCGGCATAAGTGCCTGCCTTGCAAGCGCACAGTCATGAGTTCGATCCCCGGTACCAAAAAAAAAAAAAAAAACCGGAGAGAGAAACAACACAGACCTCACAATCACAGTGAGGTTCAGTGAGCAGATGTATGAAAGCCACCCTGGCACAGAGAAGGGGATGCAGAGCGAGCGATGCAGAGCTCTCCTGTCCGCTGTCCATAAAGCTGAGGCTGCCTCATTGCACTGTGCGAGCCCGACGAGTGAAAGCAGGCAGCGACCCCCGAATGGAGCGTCCTGGGGCAGCACCCTGCGTGTCCCAGCCCCACCAACCCCCTGGCCACTCCATGAAGGAGTGAGCAGCGAGGGCGCAAATGCAGACTTCTGCCGAGGCAGCGCAGCCTGCAAGGATGGCTGATGACTTGTGGGTGATTTTGAAACCTAGTTCCCTGGAAATGCAGGAGGAAGCCAAGACTGCTTTCACCAAGCCCGGCTAAGAGGCCGGGGCATAGAGCCGATTTTCCGGACCTGCTGTGGTTCTGGACAGGGTGATGGGAGTGGACTTGACCTTGGGCGGTGATTTCTGAGAAGACACCTGCTCTGAGGAAAGGGGGTGCACACCCAGATCAGAGGGTGCCAGGAAGTTAGGGCAGGAGGAGAACGCAAGGACAGGGGTGGGGTTCAAGCCCCTCTCCTTTGCTTCCTGTGCCACAGCAATTATGAACTAAACAAAGCTGCAGACCGGAAGACGCTGGGTGACCAGAACCACTGATCCAGCTGACATTTCCACGGAGGACCTTTTGGAGGAGGCTCCTTTTGAGCACTGGGAAAAATGGCAGAGACCAGCAGAAAGAGAAGACAGGAACAGCAGATCTGGGAGCTTGGCAGTCACCCACATAGTTAGATGAAATTAGACAAGCACATACTTCTCTGGACCTGCCTAAGTGTCACACTCAGATTCTCTTGTTTGGGGAATTATTTGTTCATTTTATGTTTTTTTAAATACCAATAATATATTTTTAAAAAATTCTGAAGTAATTGCAAACACAGAAAATTTATGTATATGGTAGGAAGGATTGTTTTTTCTGAAATGATTAAAAAGTTACCAACCACTGGGGATTTAGCTCAGTGGTATAAGCGCCTGTGTGGTGAGCGCTAGGTGGTGAGTTCGACCCCCGGTGCCAAAAAATAAAAATAAAAAGTTACCAACTTATTGTCCCATCATGTCTCAATATGTTAGTGATTATTTTCTACAAACAAGGATATTTCCCTACACAATCACAGTAAAATGATCAAGTCAGGAAGCCAGAGCTGACACTTTCCACTCCAAAGACCTCACACCAGCTTTGCCAGCTGCCCCCCAAAATACCCTTCCTAGCCAGAGGTGTGTCCTGAGATGCACAAAGCTGTGAGGTGGCCTTCGGTCCTCAGCCCCCTGGCCTTGATACCCTTGAAGATTACAGGCTGTCCTGTGAAATTTGGGTTTGGCCGATGCTTTCCCGTGGCCAGATTCCAGTTACGGGTCTGTGGCAAGAGTGTCCCATGTGACATCAGCTGTTTTGCATAATTTGCATAATAGTGGTCACACTGGATTTGGTTACTTGGTAAAGGTAGTGGCTGCCAGCTTTCTTCACTCTACTCTTTCTGCCACTGTCACTCTATTGTATTTTGGGACTATATAAATGTCCCAGTCCTCGTCAAACTTTCAATTTGTTTACCTGTGTTTCTTTATGGCAGTACAGACCTGTGATTTCTTATTGTGTTCAGCAGGTGTGTCTCATGGCTGTCATTTGTTTTAGATTGACAGATGTGACCTAGCTGTGCCGGTGGGTGCCCCTCCAAATGGCTTCTGGGGCATGTTGACATGGCTCCATCATTCTTTTAGCAATTCCCCACTTTCTGGCAGCAAAGTGTATTCCAGGCCCATTCTGTCCTTTCCCTGCCCTAGTATCAGCCATGACTCTCAGGATCCCTGGTCCCTTTGGTGAAGAACAGAGTTTAGAAGCCAAAGCCTGAGCTGGGTGCACCTGTGCTGGGCTATGGGCAGGCTGCCTCTGTCAAACTCCCTAGGAAGACAGAGGCCAGAGGTGGGACAGGAAGTAGGGCTGCACAGGGGAAGGGTGGGACAGGAAGTAGGGCTGCACAGGGGAAGGGCGGGACAGGAAGTAGGGCTGTACACATTAGGGTCTTCTCTCTCTCTGCAGGTCTCCATCCCATCAATCAACCTCAGACAGGAAATATTCAGGGAGGAAAACAACTCTATCTGCAGACTTTCCTTGTTATCATTCCCTAAACAATACAGAATAACAATGTATATAGCATTAAGCTTGTGTTATCTATTACAAGTAATGTAAAGGTATTTAAAGTATGCAGGAGGATACCTGCACATTTCATGCAATTATACTACGCCACAAGGGATCTTTGAGCATCTGCAGGTTTTTGTAAGCAAGGGGGACCCTGGAGTGAATTGTGCAAGTGATAAATAAAGAACGCACCCATTTGCATCTATATGTATTTATTTATTTCTCTTATGTTAAAAATCACGTGTTCATACTGGTACCTCAGATTTCAGACCAACACCATCACAGGGGTCGTTTTGTTCTCTCCCTCTCTGTATTGTAACTCCCTTCTCTCATGTGGGTTCTGACCTCTTTCATCCTTAACATTTTACCAATTTGATCAAATTTCCACCACCCCCGCTATCCCCAGCACACACACCCCAAGATCCCTCTCCTTCCCACTCAGGCTCTGGCCCCGATGCCCCACCTCTCCCTCCACCTGGTCTCCCTTCCATTGTCGGGGCTCTGACCCACACTGGGCCACTTCTGCTCCCATGGACACCTTCCCCATCAGAGCGAACAGGTGGCCACGCCACAAAGCAAACCCAGATTTTCTGATCCAGACCCTGCAGCAGGAATGCTGCCATCCCAGGAATGCCAGGGCAAAAAGCCATCCCAGGAATGCCAGGTTGGGCAGGGTGGCGCACGGTAATCTCAGTGACTCAGGAGGCTGAGGCATGAGGATCCAAACTAGGAGCTCAATCTAGGCAATTTAATAGTTTAGTGAGACTCTGTCTCAAAGGATAAAATAAAAAGAGCTGGAGGTATAAATTGGAGCAAAGTCCCTGGGCTCAAACTCCACAATAATAATACAAAGTTTGACTTTTTAAAAAGCAGGGTGGGTGGAACGTAGCTCACTGTAAAGTGCTTGCCTGGTATGGGTTTAATCCCCACTAGCACAAAGAAAAAAATCTCCAAGAACAAGCTCCTAACAGCTGCTGAGTGATTTTCCCCAGCTGAGCTCCATGGGGTGAAGGGAGTTTCAGCCTCAGACAGGACGGGGTGAGAGGGGCCTTCCCAGGGCTGCAGACCAGTCCCTCACGCCACCATCTCAGGGCTGAACAGGGCCACAGGCCTTTCCCCGGGACTCAGGGATTGGGCGTACCCACCTGCCCGTGGCAGATAATAAAAACGGTTTGCTCTTTAACAGCTCTGTAAACTATAAGGTCTGTCAAGCCCTTGTTAAACTTGCCGAGTTGTCACCACTTAGCAAGCCCTTCCAAGCGAGGGTCTAGAAACTCTATAGTCAGCGGTGGGCCAGGTCCGGCGGCAGGGAGGGGCAGTGAGATTTGTGGACCCAAGTCCACATCATTCGCTGGGTGTCAGAGGCCAGACTGGCTGCCTCAGGCCCGACCGCATGCCCCTCTGTCATCCTCAGGACACCACTGTCTTTGGGGGTGACTTGGCTTAAAAGGGCTCACATCACCCCTGATCTCCTCCTGAGGACCCCACAGTGTGTGGATCTGGCTCCCTGGAGGGGAGACTGGGCAGTTTCATCCCTGTCCCTCGGAGCTACCATCTGGGCAGACATCAGGGGGCAGTGGGTCTCCAGTCTCCCTGGAAGTCAGGCCCCCCTCATCCTTAGACTGGAGCCACCACACTGCAGGTCATGCTTGTGTTTTACGAGGCTAGTGCTCTTTGCCTCGCTGTCCCTCAACAATCCGAATCAGCACGCAGGACAGGTGTCCCTTCTTAAATTCACACGGGAGGAGACCAGTCCCCAAGAAGGCCAAAACCCCCAGAGTCAGCAGGTGCTGGTGCCAGGGCGCCCGGGGGTGAGAGCGGCCTCTGCAGCCCGAATCTGCTCTCCTGCAAGGCCTCGTCACAGGCAGGCGGGGCGCACACTCGGTGCGGCACGTTTACAGGGACCGACCGAGCCACGGGAGCCCCTGGAAAGCCAGGCTCAGCTCCACCACGGCCTGGGAGAGGTGTCACCATGACTCAGCGCCTGCTGAGCTCAGCCTGGACTCCTTACCTGGCTCTGCCTGGGTACGCCACTCCCTGCGGAGCGACTGGCTGGTGGGGGGTCCGGTGTGCTGCCACCTCCTAAGGCAAGCAGAGTGGTGACCCCAAGACCTCCCCTATCCCAAATCTAGGGCACCCCTGGCCTGCCCCTGTGCCTTCTGGGTGGAGGACTAGGTCGTAGCCAGCTAAGGGGCCTTCAGGGCCCTCTGTGACCCTGGAAAAGGACAGGTACCCTACAAAACCCCTGCTGTGGAAGTGGGGCCACCTCCTAGCCCAGGAATAGTAAGGACAACCAGCAGGGAAAGGGCCTGAGCAAAGGCCCCTGGGTGCTGGCCAGCTCCGTGGGCCCAGGTGCTGCTCTGTGCCTCGGGTGCCTCAGCTTCCCCATCTGTAAAAATGACACTAGGGCTTCCCATCCCTGGGGGCCCGGGTTCTGCCAAGGTGTCTGGGTGGCCCCTTGTAGCAGGGGTGAGATGAAGATGTCCCCAGACTTGGACCTCTGTACCTTTTCCTGGCTTGGGGGCAGGGACAGGAGGGCTTCTGTTTAGGGTTTGGCTGGAGTAGGGAGGTGTAAAAACTCAGAAGAGCCCGGAGCCGGAAGCCACCAAACTGCCCTTCCAGGCTCCTCTCCTGTCCCCTCCTTCACTGCCCACAAATACACAGGGGCCGACAACCCAGGTCTAGGGGCCGAAAGAGGAGATTCCCTAAGGTGCGTGTCCCTGAAAAGCCTGTAGTGACAGTAGGTAAGCTGCTTGTGGAAATACCCTCAAGGACCTACTTCAGTGCCAGGGGCAGGCGCACAGGGGTACAGGAAGGGGCTTCTGCCCTGGGAAGTTCAGAGAATCACTGCCCTAGAACCCAAAACCAAAACCGCCATGTGTCCAGCAAGGCCCCTGCTGAGTATAGATCCAAGGAAATAGATCCAAGGAAAGGAAACCAGATGTCTAACCCATTTCACTGCAGCACTATTCCCAGGGCCAAGAAGTGAAGACAGCCGAAGTGTCCATCAGCTGACGAATGGATAGAGACACTGCGGTACATCCATGCCACGGAATACTATTCGGCCATAAAAAGAACGAGATCTCATCCTTCACAACAACGTGGATGAACCTGTGCTGTGAAATAAGCCAGGCACAGAAAGAAGAAGACCACGTGTGCTCCTCACGTGTGGAAGCTAAGAAAGTGGAGCTCACAGAAGCAGAGGGCAGAGTGTGGTTACCAGGGCTTGGGGGAGGAGATGTGCATCAAAGGACAAATTTCAGTTACACAGAATAAAGTCACAAGATCTGTTGTATAACTACAGTTAATAACAGTGTATCGCACACCTGAACATTTCTCGAGAAAGCAGGCTCTCACCATGTAGCCTGAGCTGGCCTCAAACTCGTGATCCTCCTGCCTCTGCCTCCTGAGCTGGGTGCACAATGTCCTACTCAGCAGAGTCTATGTGTTTTCACCACACACAAAAAAAATTAGCTATTACGAATGTTAAGTAGGTTGACTCAGCCACTCCAGAGTGTAGACATATTTCAAAACGCCATGCCGCGCACCATAAATATATGTGATTTTTATTTGTCAATTTAAAAAAGTGAGATGATTGTGCCCAAGCCAGGGTGGGCTGTGGCAGTGCCACACCCAGTGGCATGGGAGCAGGTGAGGAGGCCAGCTGCCTGCAGCAAGCAGATTACCTTGGAGTGGGGCAGTGTGACAGGGCAGTCACTTTGGAGTGAGGCAGTATGATGGGGCAGTGGGGTAGGGAGGGAAAGGGACAATGTGGACGGATGCCCTGGAAAAGCCCCATTGACACTGACTCTCAAATTGAGAACTGGGGCCTAAAGAAGCTCTGGTAATCTGAGGAAAAGCTTCGGGCAGCAGGGACAGCACAAGCAAAGGCCCTGGGGTGGGAGAGGGTTCTGCTTGCTGGAAGGACAGAAGGGACAGAGTGAGTGGAGCTGTGGTCCCGGCTTTCACACCAGCACACAGTGACTTTTCTATTCCCTGTGGCTCTGAACCCCAGCTGGAGTCTCGGTGGAGAAGAGTTCCTGACTCAAGGACCACAGGCCCGGGCTGGGTGGAAGACCAGGAGGACCCCTTCCCAAGAGACAAAGGTCCCGGCCCCACAGTCTGTGGCTGTCTCTCTGCCACCGCCAGCCTGCCCTGCCACCGCTCAGGTGCCCTGGCACGTGCCGGGCTGCAGCTGCCCCACCCTGGCAGACAGAGCTTGCCCAAGAGATGACGCCACAGCCCCGCGGCTGGAGCCCAGCACTTCACAGTGGTGGGGCAGGGAGAGCAGGCTGAAGGCAGGGTGGGGTGTGTCCCATGCTGTGTGGGGAACCAGCGCTCCCCACCCCGGGGACCTGCAGAGCTCTGAGCAAGGCTTTCCTGGGGAGCTGGTAGAGAGGGGTAACCTAGGGTCACAGGGAGCAGGACAGGAAGAGGAGGCAAAGAGGAAGGAGGGAGGCAGGGGACACAGGGGAGGAGGACAAGGAGGGAGAGGAGGAAGAGGGAGAGGAGGAGGGAGAGGAGGAGGGAGAT